>BGPR01004268.1:62293-115859 GCA_013235015.1 Araneus ventricosus | reverse complement strand
TGAAACCGGTCGACACGAATCGGTGTGTGTGCAAGGAGCCTAACGGCTGGCCATTGTGGCCGGAGATTCCTGGTGTTAGGCGTGCGGGCTGTCGCGTGGGACTCGCTTCTCGGAACTTGAGCGGAAGGGCAGCGCGTCCACTTTCTCTCCGAAAGAGCGAATTCTTTTCTTGCAAGAGATCTCGACTCGGCATGGAGGGTTGTGGAAGGGTACAGTAGGAACAGAAATGCACTTAATTGGGGGGAAGGTAAATCATCAATTAAGGTTTCGAAAGCGGTGCTTTCCTCTAATGGGTTGTAAGAATGGGTTGCGACCACTCTCCACCCACATTCTCAACGATAAATAACCCGGGAATTGTGGATGTGGCAGATGAAACAACAGGCTCTGAATGCGATTCTCTGACCGATAAGATTACAGTTCGCCATTATGGACACTGATGATTACAACCAGTAGAACTTGCATAATGGAGATAACGCACGTCAGTGTATAGTTGTTTTCGTTAAACACTTTCGCTGGTTTATTGGTAACTAGCTGCTGTGTTGTTGTTAATTTTTTGAATATCAATATTGATTAATCATTTCTGAGTTTTCAGTAATTAATACACCAGTCATTCAATTAGCAAACTTTGCATCAAGCAACTGATCATACCATTAAAAGAATTTCAATTTAATCCTTTATCTTTCCTATTATGCGTTGTGTTTTTTAAAAGAAATACCCAAGTTTCTAAGAATTTAAATATTCCACCAGATTCATGAATACATACAACATAGTGATTTTTCAGCAATGTATAAGTAAATTGACAAACACAAGATTTTTGAGTTTTTAAGGCTAACGTTTATTTAAGCAATTTGATTATGTATAAAATTTAAACAATACTTTCATGAAATTCTTGATTATGCAGGCAACACAATGCTATGATAAAATTGTAAAGTTAATGAGGGGGGCCTCACCTCGATAGACACATATCAATAAAAATTAGAACATCTCAATCAAAACTCCAATACGCAACAAAGCAAATAACACTCTCATCACAATCATTTACTAAATCAATTCAATTAATTAAAATCCACTTCAACATTTGCTAGCATTTAAACAAAACAAAAAAAAAACACATTCAGAACAAGAATCTGGAAATTCATTCAGCATTTATACAATCTTATCTTAGAAATCTCTCACTTAAGAGTTTACACAAATGGATACTCTAAAACTTTAGCTGAAAAAATATCTTTATCGTATCCCTTTTTAATCCAAATTTTAAAGCACATAGGAAAAGCGATGACCTTTAAAGTCAATCTATCAATTAAGTCCTTCTTAATGTATACAGCAATTAAAACATTACTATTAAACCAAGATCTCAAAACTTTACAATTAACCACTTAAATCCAACTACTGAATAAATTTCAGAATATCAAAATATTACAATTATTCTTTAAACTAAAATATTCATGGCATTACAATTTTTCATTTAAATCCAACATTTGATTAAATTTCAGATAACAAAGTATTTCAGTTAATCAATTAAATCCAACTACTGATTAAAATTTAGATGTTAAAGTATTACAAATTATTCTCAAAAATCCAACTTCAGATTAACTAGAATTTTCAGGAGAATTTCATTATTTTTAAATTTTTAACACGCATGTTAATTTAGATCGAATCCCTGGTCCCAAGAAAGAAACACTTTTATATATAAAATTTTAAGGTAAATTCATACATGAAGTTTAAGCAATGATGTACCAATATGTACCAGTAATCATAATATTTTAAATTTAAGATTTCGGAATTTAGCCAAATAATAACGAATTCTTAAACAATTTTGAATAGTTCAAATAAACATAATGGGTACTTATCCATTGGGCAGGGGTTAGGAACTGGGCAACATGTTGGAACAGTGTTGTTTGCAGCCGGATATTCAGGCACCATTTCTTCTAGACAAGTTCTTGTCCCTTTTACTTCTTTACAAAGAACAACACAGCCGGAGAGTCTTACTGAAGCCATGTCGAGGCGCTGAGAATCGCCAGTTCAATAGCGGCAGGAAAATTTGCCAAGCCAGCAGGACATTACAACCATAAGTGGCCGGATAGTCTTATTGAAACCATGTCGAGGCACTGAGAATCACCAGTTTACTTAACGTTCGCTAAATTCTAATGTTTAGATTAATTCATTTAGGTGTTCATAGCGGCAGGAAAATTTGCCAAGCTAGCAGGACATCACATCCACAAGTTTTGCCCACATTTTTTTTTGTAGTCAACAGTTATTACCAGAAGCGGTGACCGGGAGCGAAGCCACTTGGCCCGAATGTCAAGAGAAAGGACTTTTTATAACGTCGAATAATGACACTCCATCTCTGCATTTAGCACATAGATCAAAGCTGCTCTCAAAATGGTCCAAAGCCGGTCCGGCCATAAAATAAAGGGCTTTATCAGTTCGTCGAATAATGACGTTCCATTTTGCACGTAGATCAAAACCGCTGACTTCTCAAAAATTCAGCGCGCACACTCCTTAACTGGTTGCCACATGAACGAAACTAAAGAGAAGCCTATCGCCCCTTTCTTATTCGCATAACTTTTCCGCTTCTTCTACATCTAAAATCACCTCTCGTCTATCTCTCTCTCTTTCCTTCCAAATTCTCTAATTCCTCCAAAATCCCCCCAAAAATATTCTTTAACAACAGCTTGGCGATTTGAAATCGCCGAGGACCGCCAAAGAAAGCAATACTCCGAGCCCTCTTACTTACACCACAATTTTACTTTCTACAATAAACCCTTTTTAAAATTTTCTCCAATCTTACCCTAAACTATAGATACTTTTTGTCGCCAAACCGAAAAACAAACTTAGTAGCCCCTCCCACACAGAAAAGCACGTCCCAAATGGTCAAGGCTGGTCAACCTCCCACCTACGAAAGACTCCGGCCACCAATCCAGGTTCGACTCCTGACCCCACTCATTAAAATAGAATACTTTCCCTTTCGACCCAGCTGCAGGAAGAGCTCGCACCAGGAGGTCCGCTCACTCCCAGCGCTTAATACTTTCTAGGAAAATCAAACCCCCGCAAACGACAATTTTCTCATGGATTTTTGGCTCGAATTGCCAATTAGTGGGTCTTTTTAAATTGGTCAAAACAGGGCTGTTGAAAAGCGTGATATAGATGGCGCTGCTAAGCAGCCCAAGAAAGTAAAAGGGAGTTTGTTTACGGTTAAGACAGGAAAAAATGTCCCTGGTAATAAAAATCAGATGGTCTCTGAAACCCCACTTGGGAACTCGGGGGTGTCAATGAAATTGTGTCAGACTACGTTCTGGAATGAAGGGAGTCGCCAGCCCTAATAATACTGGCAAGAACTGAGATTCAATCTCGGTTGGAAATTAAGCTGTTGTTATTTGTTGTTTATTAAAGTTGTTATTGTTACAAAAAGTTGCGTAATAATTGAGGTACACCACTGAACCACCATTGAACATGCACAACAAGGGCACATCTGGACATTTGCTAGACATTTATATGCAGCTGAGATTCTCTCTCAGATAAACAAGGCAATAACCACCCCTGGGAAAGGAATTTTTGTTTTTGAACCCCAGATGTTTTCTCAAAAGGTGCAATGCTTACCAGAAAATTCCCACGAGCGAGTGGAAAGAAATGGGGATGGGAACAAATCTATACTTATTATAAAAGGCAATGTTTGTGTGCGTGCGTGCGTGTGTGTTTGTCTGCGATGTCCAGACGAATCTATCGCACTTACAGCCATGAAATTTGGCACACAGGTAGTCGTAATGGTGACTGAATGCACCTCGAAGCCGAAATTTTAAATTTTAATCTAGAAATTTTCTTATTTAATGTTTTGTGTTGTTTTGGTTGATTTTTCGCACTAATTTCTCAATAGAATGGTTTCAAATAATTGTACGACAAAAATAGATAGACCATCGGAAAGAGCACGCGATTTCCGTTCTAATGAAGTTAGTTTTGAATTCCTAACGCAATTTACTGAATTTTGAGAAATTTTTAAAAAAACCCAGTTTTGGCTTCAAGATGTTACTTTTGATTTTAAATTTGTTGCATCCGACTTTCTAATAACACTATTATTTTCAATTTTTTTCAGCATATAGGTAGAACGGTTGTGTCGGATTTAAAACAACAACGGTTAAAATATCTTTTCAAGTTTTTTTTTAATTAATTTATTTCTGGGCGGTTGAGAGTTATTTTTCTGGAGAGAGTTCGGCGCGCGGCACGGCACTTCGGAACGCAGATAGCTATGTGATTGGTTGAAGGGGAGGTGACGTCATAACCTTGAATTGAGTGACTGATTATTATTTTCGGCAGTAACTTAACGCATTTATTCATCTCGCATACTTTGCTTGCAGTATAATAATTTTCAAGTTGCAATTTTTTAATATTGTTTATCGCGAAAAAAAAAAAATAAGCGGGAAAATCAATAATGTGTATCTTTTGTTTTGATTTTGTTTTCAAAACTTTTTCATGTCATTGTGGGCGTTTTTTTTTTTTTTTTCCTTCATTTTCTTGAAGTCCTGATTCCACGGGCAACGCCGTGCGCGTACTGCTAGTTTACAAATAAAAGGGACGGTTACTAAAGTGCTGTTTCTTAAAACCAGGATTCGAACAAAGAAAGTAGTAAACACACGGCTTTTTACAGTAAAATTCTGCAGTGCAGAGTTACGTTAAATTAACTTAAACATCATGTAAATTAAATAAATTTTGTGAAAGAAATGAATTATTATTATTTTAAGTAAATAAATTAATTTTAAATAAAACTTGAGAGTGTGACACGACACTGCCTTTGGCGACCAGATTGTTCGGCAGGAATACCGAGTGTGTATAATCTCGGCTGAATCTCTTATGCATAACTTTATACTCATGTTTTCCTCAACAAAGTATTTTTAAACTTAAAATTGTGATGGATATTTAAGCCATGCTAATTTTAGTAGTCTTGCACCTATCCTGTTCATTGTCTACATGAACGTATCTAATCGTGTTGTTGTTCTCATTTCGTATCCAAGTCGTAATTACGAAAAGTCTTCTAAGTGTTTGCAAACTTTAGTATCTTTGTACCTAAGACTGCGTAATTATGACGAGGCTAAAGTGAAGCCGGGAACTTTGATGTGGAGGCAAGCACTCAAGTCGGTTTTGCAAGAGTGTGGATCGATGTTGGTATACTGAAGTGGTCCGCAGTTTCAGGTTTCCTATGCGTATATTTCTAGATGTCTTTCTTTGGACCGGCCAGGGGTCAGTATGTGTAGTCCGTAGGGGTGGCAAAAGTCGTGACATTGATGAATCGTGTGCCACTGTAACACTCAACCCTTTGCAGTTCTATCTAGAGGTGGACGCGACATTTTTTACTCAAGTTGGTTTTTTATGCCTTAAAATGTAACTATTAATAAATTCACTGAAAATGACTTGGACTTGCTAGAACGCTTTTGAAAAGGCCTTTGGACTGCAAAGTGAAGAAATCTACATTGATCTATCTACGTTGAATTTGGTTGCAGCTGTATTTGCTTCAACTAATTCGATGTATTTTTTAGACTTCTTTTTAATATGTGTATTTTTATTTGCTTTTATTGGCTTTGGTACTTGCGCGTTATAGCGGCCACCGAGACTGAATCGCCAACGACCGTGATATATCGCCACGATGGAAGACGGTTTTGCGATGTGGGAACATTTGTTTTCGGTGCGCAGTGAGCCTCTCTTACTCACGCTAATATCTCTCGGAGATGCAATTCAAGTCAAGTCAAGTTACTTATGCTAACATTTCAAGTCAAGTCAAGTTACTCATGCTATGCCTGCGACATCTGAAGTGGTACCGGGCAAATTTTTTAAACTTAAAAAAACATCAGCGGCTTCGCTATCATCAAAGCAGCAACCTATTAGCTACGCGTTTTCATTGAATGTTAGGAATCTAAGTTTTTTTTTTTTTAAATTACAAAATGATCTCTCGCCTCAAAACGTTCCTACGTCAAAAAGTCAACAAAAGCGAAGAACATGGCAGTCCTAAACAAATCCTTTCGGAACTGTAGAACACAGAATTTGCTGTTAGGAAATTCTGAATTTTAAGCTAAGAAGCCTGCATCTTTTCTAAATTGTCTCTCGTATCTCTACTCTAAGATTCGAAGCATTCTTTCTTTAAGATTTTTACGTCATTTCTTTGAGCTAGTCACTTCACTTGACATCCATATTGGCAGCTATTTAATCGGAATCGTATGACGTTGTCTATTCGATTCCCACAGCTGATATGTAGATCTACTGATTATTAGCAGAGTATATATGCTTGTCTCTACTATGTCCATTGGGAAGGTACGGTCTGTAGATCCTCTAAGCATTCTCTCCTCGGAGAGACTTCAGTGCCATGTAAGCTGTTGCTGTACCTATAAGATGTAGGACAAGTATCAATCCTGTTAAATGGAAGTGCGGTGATCTGTAAATATGTTCTTAAATGTGGTCGTCCAAATAAATGTCTCTTTTAACTTATACGATTCGTCATTTCTAAAAACAATAAGAAATGCTCTATCTCATAGAAATTCCACTGCATGCAATAAGCCAGGACGCTTTTAGCTTATTATCCAGCAGCTCTTCATAGTGTTACTCAAGTTGCCTGTCTCTACTTTACGGGCCTAACAAGTGATATTGGCAAACTCGCTTCCTGTGCCTAACACTTGCGAGCTTGGCGAAATCCGAACCTTGGCTTTTATATGCCTTTTTCTCTTTTTGGTCATTCTGTAGTTCCGCTTTTCTACCTTAATTTTTCACATTTTATTTTAACCTAGTTTGGTTTTTTGGACTGCGAAGGATTAGATGGCTGAAAATACAATTTGGTAGCGCAGTACGTACATTTCGCGATTTAGATGTACATTTCAATTGTGGCTAAAATCTGTGTAGAAACGAGTTCTCGGAACCGGAACAAAACACCTAATACTTTATTTTCGCTCTCTGAATCACTCGAATGATAGCATCGCGTCTCTTTTGAAGTCGGCGAGCACTTATCGGCGCTGTTTCCATTACGAAGCGAAAGGTGTACGACAAACGACGATTGAAAAGGGTCAGTTGTAATCTGCCTCCAGAAGACGGATTAGATGTCGAGATCGCGAAACCGTATCACCGCTCTGGCCGAAGGCGGAACGTTCCAGAAAGCTCTCTGCTCGCAGTTCTGGACAGGGACGATTTAACTCCCTCCCCCTTCTCTCCCAGGTCGGTGATTTCGGAGCTTTACGCAAGGCTTCCAGAATACATTTTAATGAAACAGGATTTCGGTTTTAATGGAAAAATCGCCATTGGTCATGTTTCAAGTGATGCTGCGGACAAGTTCAAGCATCATTATTGAAAATGAATCCATTTTGGATACAATAGTTTTACTAAAACATTTTTTTTCTGTAAATATTAATTTTAACTAAGCAATCCCGACATGAATTTTGCGAGGAACTCAATTTAAAGATCAGCGCAAGGTCGAAAATTCGCCTTTCATCTCGAAGCGTTATAAAACCGGAGATATTTTCGGCTTGATTGTTCAGGCCCTGACCTGCCCAGTTCCAGTGTTTAATCTTTTTTTTATGTCAGTGGGTGGTAGGGAGACATGAAAATGTGTTTAGTTCGAAAATAGCTCTAAAATTCGATTTACGTTGGAAAATTCGGATAAAAATTACGCTTATCATTTCTCCCTAAAAAAGTTCCATTTGTAGTTCGTAGACTTTCCTTACAGTCCAAACTAATCAGATATATAATAATTTATATATAATATTTTATCTGCCTTTCGACTTCCGAATAACATATTTGGCAACTACATCCAGCTTGCAATATTTTACTCGTCTTCTGTCTTTGCAGGGTTTGTGTCAGTTTTTGAATGTCAGAATTCCAACTTCGTGATTTTATAGTTTTCAATATTGTGTTAAAGCAAAAAAAAAAAAAAAAAAAAATAAAAATTTAAAAAAAAAAAAAAAAAATATCGGTACCCTCTCTTCACCGCCAATCCAACAGGCGAAGTTTCTGTACCCTCCCGTCCTGCCTTTGGGTCGGCGTGGGTGTTAAATAAGTAAATCCTTTCACTTCTTTTGAATGAGATTTGTAACAGAAACCTTAAAAGACGCTTTTATTTTTCTTCACCCTTTTCTCCCTTCTTTGTCGGAGTCATGCGGCGAAGAGAAACATTGCGTCGTTTAAAGCACGTTGAGGACGGCGTGTACCACCGGTGACTCACATGCGAATGGTTTATCTGGCGGCGTGTACCACTGGTGGCTTATATCAGCTATAGTCTTATAACACAGTTTTGTTCGATGAAAAAACTTCATGTGGTTAAAAATAACATTTTTACTGAAACATTGAAAAGCTTATTTTTACAGGTAGGTTATTTGTTTTTGTGGGTGTTTTTAAAACATTTTAGACATAGTGGTGGTTCGCCTTCGCAAAATCGGCAAAACGTTGTAACCCTTTTCGATTTACTTGCAGCAATATTTCTACCTCGTCGAGCAGATAAGGATTTATAACATACACGGCATCGTTTTCGCGACTTTCTTGCAGTTCCGGAATACTTCTCAAGAAATATAAGCCGCCATATAAAACATAATACGATTTTTACTGCCGTCCGGCGGCGCGACATAGCAAAATCTGCGCCGTCCACAATGTGTTAAAATGAATTCGTTGAATGAAGCATTAAATATAATGACAATTAGAAATTGTTTTCCTGTTTAGCAAATCACATGAAATAGAAGCAACTGACGACATTATTTGAACGAGGATAGGTGCGGAATGTGATGAATTACTTTTATTGCTTTAGTCTGAATGAGCTATTACACCGTTTAAGCAGGTTAGTCAAAGCGTTTTTTCTCCTTTTGGTTATTTTTCCTTTGCGCGCGTCTGTGAGTTATGTTCTGATCAATTTCAACTTACACTTCAAGCTCATGATAGACCGTTTTTTTAATCTTGGTGGGCTCGCGTTTTGATTTATATTTTTTAAACTTCTGATTTGTTTGTTTTAGGCACTTACTGATAGTCAAGTATAAGAGTTTGTTAAAAAGCACATGTTGTGCATTTCGCTTGCTGTTTAATAATGATTTTCACGTCGCAATCTTTTAATATTGTATTGGATTAACGTACTCTGTACTGTTTTCCTACAGCTCAAATATCATTATCGCGAAGAAAAATGAGCGGGAAAATCAATGTGTATCTTCTGTTTTCATTTTGTTTTCAAAACTTTTTCGTGTCGTTGTGGGCGGTTTCTTTTTTTCATTTTGTTGAAGTCCTGATTCCACGGGTAACGCCGTGCTGGTTATCTTATAAATATATGAGCATTCAGACAAAAGACTCCCTATAAATCTAACATAAGGTTTCTTATAGTTGCAAATCGAGCATCCAATTAAAAGCGAGGAACTCGTGTATCTTTTAAAAAGATAAAATCTCCGATGAATTTTTAGCTACGCAGTCTTTTTAGTCTATCGAAATGATTCTGGTTGAAAAGTGGTCTTTGTGACCGACTACCTTTGTTACGTACACGACAGATTCCTTCCCAGCTGAAAGGCTCACCAAATCCGTCCATTAATCAGCGTCCCATCGGCGACTCTCCGCCTCGTTAGCTGGAAGAAAAAGCAACTTGGGCACAAAATGCAAAATCGACGGTGGATGCTAATGATCCTCGGGTCAATCGAAACGGATGACCCGCGAGTTACTTTTCCTCCTTCATGTGCGAGTGATGCATGAATATTTAAATGGGTTTCGTCGGGTTAGACAGCCCGCGCGCACCCATTGTGGGTGGCACGAACCGCTGGATCCGGGTTTTGATTAATTTAATGCAGTTTGTTCTGCGGAAGAGAGAGTCTGGATATTTATAGAAATAATCGAAATTAAAAATCTTCTCATTACCGCTTTGAGAGAAAGCTAGACGGTGTTTGTCGAAGCTCTGTGAGCACGCGCGGAGCGAAATTTGGTGTATTGTGCGCATGAAACCTTGAATAGGACCGAGCGGGAAGAAATCACCGGGTTTTCTAACTACCGTTTAGAGTTGTATAATGATTGGCAAATTAAATTAATCGTGGAGAAAAAATAAATACTTTTTGCCTACGAAACCTTGGACAGAGCAGCTGTAAAGTAAGGTCTTGGCCTTCGAGAACGAGGCTGGAATGCCATTCAGAATAAGGCAATAAAGGCCCATTTTTTAAATGAGAAGGAAGTGATTATTCAGTTTCAGTGTTTGGTTTTTCTATCTCTATACCTGTTGGTGCCCATGTACTCCTGGCATATTCTTGTTTTTTGCAATTTGTTTATAAATTTCTGTAATATTCAAGTTTTCCGAAAATGCAGAGTGAACATTAAAAAACTGTTGTAAAAATTAAAAAGGGATTCAAAATAAAATTCTCAGTGGAAAATCTACGAAAGTTTTAATTATTTCTTGACTTGAGAAATTCCCTACTTTTCATAAAAGTTTTGTGTCAAGTTTATAAGATGATAAAATTTAAGTTATTACCTTATTGATACATTTACGATTGTCCACATATCGTACACGAAAAAAAGTCCTTAATTCGAGTATCGCTGTCTGTTAATAGGTTCTTGAGCATCGTTTTCTCGTAGTTCTCGTTTGATCCCTCATAATAACTGTTTTAGAACTTTAACGCTCGGTCAGAGTCAGGGTATCGGAGACATTCTAAAATATTTACGATCTGAGTGGCAAGCGTTTCATGTTCAAATTTCAGATCTCGTAGTTCACGAGTTGATTTGCCTTGAATTCATTTATGGTGTTCGCGTGCAAGAGCCGCGAAATATTCCCCGAGGTTTCACACCAAGATTACATTTTGATTTCGAATAAATTGGAATTTTGGATTCTATCGGCGCATCGGAAATCCGTCAACTCTCCGGTCATGAATCGAAACTGTCGGTGCGCGGCCCCGCTGGAAGCTTCGTTCCAGTCAGCGAGAGAGGTCTCGGCGTAATTCAACAACGCTCATTTGCACGGAACAGACCGCAATTAGCATCTGAACGGGCCACCGGGTTTCTCCGCGTATCATCCTCGCACGAATGCGGCGCTGATGAATTAAAACAAAGCAAATGCGCGTTTTTATTTCTCTGTTTCACGTTTGCGAGCGGTTGGAGAATGTCTCAACCAGAAGGAAACCGTCTTGAAGGCGGTCTTTCAGATGGAGGACATAAAAAATCGCGCGGCTGCCTTTGATGTTGATTGTTTATTTCTGGTGTTAGTGTTTTCTTTATTTCTTGGACCACGGTTTCTTTATATCCCCGTCCCTCTGAGGTTTCCCGAGTGCCGGCGACAGCTGAGGGTTCCGCCCGTCACATTGTTCTAATGTCGCGAGAGCTCATTCAAACGCAGTTGTCGATTCCTCGGATGGAGTTGCCCTCGGGTCTCGATCGATCGCTCATCGACGAATGAGCTTCCGAGTGCTGCGTGCGGTGCCGGAAGAGCGACGTGTGGAGGATCTCTTCTGAGTGCGTTTCTTTCGGTTCGGTCTGAAAAGAAAGACACAAAGGACCGAGAAGAGAGGAGCCTCATTAAAAATGAATCTGCGAATACTAATTAGGAAGAAGCGCTTAATTAGCATTCTCGAGGCCGATCTTGACGCTCGTTAGACTCGGTCGTCTCCGCGCTTCCAAATTTTGCCCCACGATTCATCTTCGATGTTAGTAAAAATTGATTGATAAAGGGAATTTTTTTTTGTTAGTAAAAATTGATTTATCTTGTCCTTTGCAATGCAAAGATGTAAATTTTTGTAGAGTATTTTCTGTTTTCAACTGAATAATAATTTCAACTGAATTGTGTAATTGTATAATTGATGATTTGCAAGGGATCATGGTGCGGAGATTGTAAAAAGGGGCCGGCTTGTTAGACATTTTGTAAAAATTTAGCAATAAATTTATGTTCGGAGCCGGTGATAGTAAAGTCCCTGGGTATTTTTCCACTTCCATGCCATGATCTCAGGTTGATTCGAACCCGATCGGTGCGCGTTTAGTCATCTGCGGTTGGCAATTCTTTGAATGCAAATAGTGTTTTCTTTTTTGATACGCAACTGCGGTGACGGTTTGTTGACATGTCTTTTTGTCAGTTGGAGATGAGAACGGGAGAATAATATACGTGCACGAGATCGGGTTATATTTTCTGGCAATTTTCGTATTAGAGAAGTATCTTTTAAACTTATTTTATTATTTCGATTACTCCAGTGAAGAATATTATGATTTGGATTAATAATAAATCATTTTTAAGAAAACCTGATCTCGTAACTGTGCCACCTCTACGAACTGTTCACTGTCAATTCTGCTAAAGGCGTTTAACACACTCTCGTCGATAACACTTTACACCCGCTGTCGAATATGACACGGCTGCACATCATTGTGGCAATAGTGATAAATTAAGAACACGACGATACTCGAGAGAGAAGGAGATGCACAAGGCGAACGGGAAACTATTCATTTTATTCTATATTCTACAGTGGTTTTTTTCAATCTTGTTATCACACATTAGTAATCGCGCATACAATTAGTATTTGGGGAGTTTGTGAAAGACTAATTAAAGTAGGTGTTTAATTTTTTTGCAAGCCTCAAAGAGAGCTTCTCAAGCATTGAAGAATTTTTAGGGATATCTAGTTGGTTGATCCCAACATTTGAATTGTTGATTTGCTCAATTGTGTAGTGCCAAAACACTGGAAAATCAGCAAAAAAAAATCTATTCATTGATTAGCGTTCATTTTCTAGCCGCATGAAGGTTTTTTATGGATGCACCACGTCATTTCGAACCGAGGTCAGATAATAGCTTAACCGATATCCCTCTCTTTCGACTTCCCAGACTCACCAGTGAGCGATCGTTTGGATTGGACGTTAAAATGTACCAGGCCCACGTACACAATAGATCTTTGATCGACCTTCCGGCCCCGAAGACGACACTCTGGATCGACACATAGCAGCTCTCTGAAAAAAAAAATCGAAATTAAAAGAACTGAAATTGTCTGATCAGGTTATGTGCGAACAGCCGTTCTGGTGGGAACGTATTCTAGCTGCGAAGATATCGACTGTATTGTGCGCACTCAACTGATAATGTGAAGAAACTTTCTATAATGTAAAATCTGTAATCCAGGCGTGGAAGTTTGGAGAGGGGGTGACAGCTCAGGTGTCGTCCTCGTCATCTGACCGCGGTTCAAAATGACGAGGTCTCGTCCCAAAATAGCGCTCGTGTTGCTCTAAAACGGGACGTTAATATATCTAAACTGAACTGTAATCAAGCTGCGAATGTCAAAACCATAGAGTTGAAATTTATCTCTGTTATTCGACTATCGACCCAAATAAAGCGTCACTTTGAGCACCTTCTTCAGTCTAGCTCTGTTGCCTTTCCTAAAAGGCAAATATATAAGAACGCATCTAGATAAAGAAAACTTAAAAGAGCTTTCACTTTAAGTTTTTTCAATGTATTATTACTTTGCATTAGTATACGAGTATGAAATCAAGTACTACTTAATCACTACTTTGCATTAAATCAATTAGAAATACATAATTGGTGAGAGCAGGCAACGTTTCGAGGACCATGTGGAAGAGGTTTCGTTTCATTTTTAACTAGCCGTCTTCGGCGACCAGCTTGTTCGCCGAAAATATTTCAATTGAATCTTGTATCGTTTTATATTCATAGCTGCTTTAACAACGTAATTTTAAACTTCATATTCTGGTAGTGAATGACCTTGTACCTATTCTGTTCGTTGTCTGCATGAACGTCCCTAGTGGAGTCAAATAACTCACCATGCCATGTAACATCGAATTGCAGGTTGCCGGTTCCATCTTCACTTCCTTATTTCTCTTGCAAAATGCGCATTCGATTTCAACATTAAAATGGTGCAGCACATTTTATGTCCAGCGGCATGTTAGCTGGATTAAAACATGATGAGAAAAGAACTAAAACGGAGCAACCATAACCATTCAGCTTACTGGATATATTTCTTAATGTAAGCAAAGCAATATCTCGGAGAGCTTAAATAAAATATGAAAGCAAAATGTATTAGGATATTATCTTAGGTTACAATGAAAGAGAAATATGCGATTAAATATTTGTTTAAAAATAAAAAAAGGTTTGAGTTGCGTTGCAACGATGAAAAGTATTGTTGTAAATAATCCCAAAAAATATTTTTTTAAATTTATTAAAATTGTACGGCAACTTAATTGATATCATTGGAAAGGTAACTGTTTGCACTTTTAGATGGTGTAAAAATTATCTTTGTGCTGTTATATTTTCGGAAATTATTAAGGAAAAACGCCAAAATTTTGCCTAAGGGCTCCGAGGTGCACATTCCCACCCTCCAAAGTATGTTGGTGCCAAATTTTGTAGTTCTAAGTCCGGCGGTCTGCCCTGTAGAACGCAAACACACACACCTTCTCCTTTATTATTAGTAGAGATGTCAGTTAGGATGCCAAACTGAATCGGTTAGGAGCAAGGCTCGTAAAAGCTGCTAGAAAAATATTAACTTTCATTCATTAATTGAAGGCAGCGGCATTTGCTTTTTGCCCTAGTAGACGCTATCGATTTGGGTTCGCTCAGCAAGGTGATATTCGCGCGCTATGATAAAGCGCGTTTTATTGGGACCTTCGACCCACTTTTATGTTGGTACTCCGGAGAGAATTCAGCCCTGAGATGATGGCAGCTCGTCAAAGGCCATTCGGTCACTAATTGCAGGTGTCTGCCTACGTGTTGCTTAAGTAGATCTAGAGTTTTCGTCTAATCTTCATGAAATTTGGCACACGGGTTCTTCAGAACAAGAGAAAGATCACTGTCAACTTTACAAAGCCCAAAAGTTAATTAACCCTTAACTGCCGAAAGGCCCCAATACGGGGACATGAAAAGAATTTAGTTTTCATTTAATTTATTTATCATCGCTGTAGTTTTCTTTATCAAATATTGCAACTTATTACATAATTGGCTTGTTGATCGTATCATACTTTCAAAAATTAAAAAAATTAATTTCATTTATAAAATTATAAATCAACGAAATATATCGAATTTATATCCAGTTTAATTGTTTAGTTTAAGTTTTCATCCTTATAAACGTTTTAGAATTTCACCTAATTTTCCGTCTTATTATGGGTGAGTTTTTTTTAAAAGCTCTTAACCGTTAAGGGTTAAAATTTCAGTTGATTAAAAATTAATTATTAATTAAAGGGTTGAAAATAACGCGGCCTTTTCAATTAATTTTGCTTACAGTTGCGAAAAAGTTTGATGCCCCACTTTAGTAGGCCCACAACAGTTATAAACAGTTAAACATTCGTATAATTACCTTTCTCCAGCAAGAAAAAAGGCAGCCTAACTAACCTCGCTTTATGAAGTTTTGCTTTTGTCTCGTTGAAATTTTCTTGCCCTCATTGCATTCTTAACTCTAATTCAGAGCAGAGTTTAAAACTGAAAGAAAACGAGTCTTCTCCCTTCCACTGCATGAAGGAAGTTGCTTGTCACTTATTGACAAAATTGCTTGTGCTTATACGCGATTTCACGTCCACACAAATCCTCTGAACATATTCAGAACTTCCCACCGCTGGTTTGCATTTGGGTTTAGTAATTCTGGAGTCCTCCGGCGATAATTGCTAAACTTATAATCCGCGGGGAAACCATTTTCATGTCGTTTGAAGATTTAAAAAATCATCTTTTCTTTTAATTGTCGTCTCATAACTTGCGCACAAATAAATGTTTACAATATTTTTAGTGGAATAACGCTCATTCAAATAAACACAATAATTAAAAATGTATGTAATATTTTCCCTCAGTGTGAATGGCAACAGCTGTGCTGAAACGTCTTTATGAATCCTTTGCTTCTTTCTCTGTAGCTTGTAGTAGAGTGTAGGAAAAGTACCTCTTCCAATTTTATCAACAATTTTATTGCAAAAACCGCATGCCCAATTTCATTCATCGGGCCCGTTGTGATTTTGAGTCAAAGTGTTAGGGGCAGACTGATACAATTCCAAAAATTGGTTTGAGGGACGCGAAGATTTTTAAAACGTCGAAATTCTTCAATCTCGAGGTTAAATTTTTTGTCGCTTAGAATATTTTCACTGTGTGCACTTTGCATACGAGAAACTAAAAGGAAAAATTGTATCCTTAAACGTAGGAAGTGTTTTTTCCGGTAAGGTATTGCTATTAGAAAAAGCTGTCTACTGTCAAATTTTTTTTTACTTCCAATTAATTACCTAAATATCTTCTATCATGGAAAGGCCAGATATTCAACTCAAAGGGTTAATAAACTTTCATTAACCTCCCAAGAGAATGAGAAGACATTTGCGCGTTGTTTCAAGTAACCTGGAAAAAAGAACTTCTTCAGAAGTGTCTGAATTCGTAAAGTTGATGAAAAACTCAAGTCTTCGCAATTTTTTAGATGCTTTCTTTTCAATTCAAGATTATGAAGCCATGACAGATTTTTTAAAGCCGTCTTTTCTTCGTTGCTCTTTTCAACCGCGGCCTTCTTTGTAGAGAAATATGTAAATTGTCGCTGACATGGACCTTCGTGACTCAGATCGACACCTGCCCGATGAAGTGGACGCTTTTGTGCCAGCGTTTTCTCAAAAGCTTTCCGTCGTTTAAAATAGCTTTTTTAACTTCTTCTGCGATGTTCTTTTTTGTTGCGAGACATTCTTTTCTTTGTCATCCCCGAGGATTTCGTGCAGAAGGGAAGAAAATTCCGCCCTTTCTTTTTTGCCGCATTGTGTTTCTGTTTGCATTCAAAAAATGACCGGTTTCTCCGCACGCACACAAAGAATTTTGAAAAGTGAAAGCCGAGTGAAAAGAAACTAAATGCTCCAGAACTGTGTCAACTATTCTTAAATCAAGGACGAAAGGATGTGAAAACATTTTCAAAACAATAACTCTTTGTGTTATTAGTTTTTGAAAAAATTATTTGTTTTTCAATTTTTTTTTGATAGCATGTCCATTCATTATCATTTGAAAATGTCATTATTATCAGTAACTGAGTGATATCTTTAGGCAAATTAACCCTTTCTCTATCAATGTCAAACGTACCCGTCACAGATTTTTTTTTTAATGTAGGCTGTAATTTTGTAAATTAGAAGAAAAAAAATAAGTGAATAAAGTTTAAAAAAATGATTATAGAACTCCTAAACATATCAAGCGCCCAGTGGTTCTCATATGGGTGGGAAGAAAAATACATTAAGGAAACTAGGAAATAATTAGAGGAAATTTGAAAGGCAGAGTTAGTAATTTGATTACTCTTTTTTATATTTTGCATTAATTTCGAAAGTTTTTTTTTAAGATCTGGGGGTGGGAAATAACGTATTCTAAAACTGATTTTCATCTGTTGTTTCAAATAAACCGTTATTTTTAAATTGGAGAACAATTTAGTTAATTAAAAATACTACCTCACCTTTTTAAAATCTCTTAGAGAAGGCATTCTTGTAGGTTAAGTTATCTTAATCTTATTTTATTTATAACTGTATATACGTGTTCAATTTAGACATCCTTTCTGTTCAAATGCTCATACTTTAAGTCTGGTGTTGCATTTAAGTATTTGCATCCTATTTTAAAACAGTTATTAGTTAATTACTGTATATATGTTCCTTATCTCTCAAACATGAAGAGAAGTTTCTGTGGGTTTTTCTCCAAATTTAAATTTGTACTTCCTGATTTTTTTTTTCAGTCGGAATCTTGCGATTCCTGTGTAATTTTTTTTAGCATAAAACCATTAAACAATGTGGGCTAGACCTGTCCAATTACGGGTAGCAAGAAGAGAGCACGAAACTAATAAATTTTATCCTTTAAGATACAGTCTCTTGATTTTCCTTTGCACAAAATAAGTGAAAAATTTTTTTATACATTTTTCTGAAGAGATTTTTCAAACATCTCTTTTCTTGTTTCCTTTTGATTTTTGTAAAATAGAATTGACCACTAACATCTTTTAACATATTCCTCTTTGCGCTTTTCGCCTACTTTATTTGCAAAGGGGCAAATATTATTTTGCTTTTTTTTAATAAAACCTGGACCCGTGTAGAAAGAAGTTATTAAAACTTATAAGTTTTAATAATTTACTTTTTTCTGCTATTTTCTGTAGTCTAGTCTCCATAAAATTCCACAGCCATTTCCACCGCTGGACCATATGAATTAATCGTTAAATGTCAAATTGTATAAAATCCCAAATTAAATCTACCTGTAGATAGCCAGTTATTTTCGTAACAACCCATTAATTCATTTACTGCAGTCACGTAATGCTTTGTGTGGCTATTTTTTGGTATAGGTCATTCATGGTCGTCTGACCCTTTCTGTTACAGAAGATGGACGAAGTCCGCTACCTGTTGGCAGCCAACCAGTCGGCCGAGTCCGGCAGCGCCCTGCTCTCCTCCGGCAACTCCACCCCCTCGTCGTCCTCCCTGGCCGACTACCCCCGTGCGACGACCCTCTTCGCCACCGTGTGCTGCATCTTCTTCATCCTCTTCGGCGTCCTCGGCAACCTGGTGACCATCCTGGCGCTGAGCAGGTGCCGCAAGCTGCGCAACGCCACCACCGCCTTCGTCATCAGCCTCTGCACCGCCGACCTGCTCTTCTGCACCATCAACCTGCCGCCCACCGCATCCAGGTACTCCGCCGCCGGGTTCCCGCGGCTCGGTTGCTCGCAAACCTACACCCAGCGAGTCGACGGCTGGGGACCTCGGTACGGTTCCTACAGCGTGTTGTGATACTCGCGTGCAGTGGCATTTGCGTACAAGCCATTAACGCCTAATCAACCATCTGTTGGTCATCGGCAAGAGGTGTTCAGTCAGTGATTCGTGTAGGTTTGCTAGAATCCGAGAGAATTGTTCTTGAATTAGTTAACATATGAATGAAATCCACGTGTCTTATTGTATAGTTCAAATCTTTGATTAGTAATTTTTCTGTCAACAGTAGATTTCATTTTCCATTTAATAATGCACCTTATCTTCTCAGTCACACAACGGACTGTCACAGTAACACGATTGATAGTTAAATGGCATTGATGCCGTTATAAAGACTTAAACATATGAAATCTTGAATATATAAAGCAAGATTCTTTTCTTAGAAAACTTCTGTTGGAATCTGCAGTGAATCACTTCTCCAATGATAATAATTTCACCACCTCGCCATACAATTTGCATATAAGCGACTAACCTTAACTCTTACCGCGTATGTGAATTATAAGTAATACAAGTAATAAACGAGGTTGTGTGTTTGTTTGCCACGTTCCTCTGAATTTTCTCCACAAGTCATGCTTTGTATGTTTACCTGCTATTGAGTGCAAAACTTCCCATTTGAAGCGCCGCGATAAATCAGAGTTCTTGTGACAGTGCGTAGAAACGAAATGAGCCGAACTTCATTTCTTCCTCCTCATAATTTCCTGCTTACACAAATCGCTCTTCTGCGCTGAACACGCGGTTTGTCTCGCACCTTCGCAGCACTTGGACGAGTTCAGAGATCATGGATACGCGCGCGACGTGATTAATCTGTTTGTGCGAGGGGGTTGCTTCGCTCGCTTCCATGTAACTCTGTATCTGTATTGTTCCCTCCCTTCCGCGCAAGAAAAGAACCTGTTCGAGGAGCCACTGGAGCGGATCGTTTTTTCCCACGCGATTTTGCTCCGCTTGGCGGGGGAGGCAGATGATGGACGGAACAGAGTGCTGTGGGGTAAATCGTCGACATCGCGATCGGGTGTTGCCATCCTTCCCTTTTTTGGAAGCAAATCATGCCCATTTTCGTCTTGGAGGGCCCATTTTTTCCCCCCAGATTGTGAGAGAAAAAAAGAAATTGCGAAGCATTTACTTTGGATTTGTAGTCATCGAATTGTGTAAGCGTGAAATCAGATTAGTTCATCTAAATAAGCAGGTTCGAAGCTTGTTTGTCTGCAGGTTCCCATTTTGATGGCTGAGTGCGAGAGGACCGGATTCCTGGTGCTCTTTCTTGTGCCTAATCTGGGGGGAAGCCTGCCCGCCGTAATGGAGTGCGAGGGCTTGCAAAATATCTGCATTTATTAAAATTTCTTTGAAATAGCGCGAGTAATTTTTTTATTTCTCTACAATCGAATATTCATCTGTGGAACTTCACTTACGAGGCAGTTCAGAAACATTTGATGAGCAGATAGCCAGAGGGGGGGGACAGGGGATGCTGTGCCCCCCATCGGGAAAAATTTTGTATCCCGTTGGGGAAAATTTTTGTACGGGGTATTCAAATGTAGTTGATAAATCATAATCTGGCAAAATTTTGAGACCAATTTCATTGCACTCGTCGCTCCATACAGCAGGTCGTGCCCCCTTGTCGGGGAGACCGTGCCCCGCTGCTGGGCAAATCGTCCACCCATCGGGCAAACTCTAGCGCCATTCCTGCAGATAGCTACAATACATTTCTGGTTTCTGCTGTGGGACACGGTGGCCAGGTGGCAAGGCATTGGGGTCGGGCTCGAGACCAGATTCCACCGAAAATCCATCGTGATTTGGAGGCCGCTGTGGCCTAGTGGTAAGGTCTCGACCTCTGGACCGGAGGGTCGCAGGTTCGAAACCCGATTCCACTGAAGATCCGCCGTGTATGGGGCCTGTTGCACGCTAAATCATACGTAGTGGCCAAACGTCCTCCCGTTGGTGTGGCGCGGAAGTTTGGAGAGGGGGGTGCCAGCTCAGGTGTCGTCCTCGTCAACTGACCGCGGTTCAAAATTACGAGGTCCGTCCCTAAATAGCCCTCGTGTTGCTTCAAAACGGGACGTTAATAGAACCTAACCTAACCATCGTGATTTGGGTCACGACCCACTTTAAATTTGCATCGAGGGTTAAACGTCTTGATATTCATGTAGAGTTGAGTTTTGAGAAAAAAAATTTTTGGACCAGATCGGCCAGATCTGCCCACGGTTCAAAATTATAAGGTCCTTCCCAAAATAGCCTCCGTGTGTCTACAAAAAAGGATGTCAATATAACGTAACTGTTTTCTGCTTCTGAGGCAACTAATGTTGAGGACACTGTTTTAAGGAATTTCTTGGAACTTGCATTTGGTAGTTGAGGAATCGACTTGATGCCAATACGATATGATGAGAAAATCTCTAGAACTGCGTTTTCCGGAGTCACATTATTGACTTTATAGAATATAAAGTGCAGCTGTTCTAAACTGTTCTGATGAAATTTGACATGGGGTCATGGAGAACAATCTGTTCGTGAGTAGATTGCTCCCCATGGCCATTATCGTGATGTCGATGGAGTTCAGTATACCAGTTGAACTCCATTAGTATTAAAGGCAACAACGAAACAAATTCTGATTTAGAAGTTTTCGTTACAATTGCAGTTATCACCTTCTCTGGACTTATGGCAAAATGGCAAGGATTATCCCATAGTATAGCTTAGAATCAGAACGTAAATGAAACAAATAAAGTTAAAACAAAACAAAATTCAAGCTAAAGTAGTTTTGCTATAAATATTCAAATGCATGTGCTAAAAAAATACGCTGAAATAGACATTTTTAACCAACACTGAAAAGTTTGATGAATATGGCTAGAATGTTTGAATATATTATGAAAGATAAAATATATTTTTTTCACTTAATGAGACTCCCTGGATGATTTAGCAAATCCAAATACCCTTCATTGTTCAGAGAGAACTACGACACCGAAAATAGGGAGAAAACAAGATGGGTTTAAGAAGAGCAGTTGGTCCTGCAGGACCTTGTGCCATTCAACTGGAAACTTCACACGCATTCCCTTACCTGGGGACAACAAGAGCGACAGTTTGTTGTTCAAAAATTAAGTGGAAAATGTACGGTCTATTAACCAATGAAATTAAAAAATATTGGTGCTATCAGAATCTAGTTTTACTCAAATGTGAACTTATTGTGTGATCTTTCTAGGTACATCCATCATAACTGGGTTTTAGGAGACACGCTGTGCAGATTGTTTCCGTTTTTCTTCTACGGAAATGTAGCGGCCTCTTTGATGTCTATGACAGTACTAACCATCAACAGGTAAATATTTTGGTGACTTTGTTGGTGTTTGCGTCAACTCAATCCGTTAGACAAGTCGTTTTTGTCCTGATAAGGACTCTTTATTTTACTATAATATCGTTAACAAGCCCTGACAGAATAGAGGATTTTAAATTACATTATTTGTGATTTGCGGATCATATTATTCAAATATTTTAGATTGCATTAGTTGTTTTCAAAAGAATTCCAGCAATTCTTACCACGGTATGTAAATAACTTTAGATTAAAATGACTACAGCGAAAGTCTTTCAACGAATTCATATATCAACGCTATACCTGGTGGGCGTTTCTGCTGAGAGATCGCCTTAATTTCCGCCTTCTTCCGTTTCTTACTATCTGACTTCATATTTTATTCATTATTGACCTCTCATTTCTTGAGTGGTTTTGGTGCGTCATTCGGATGATTAACTGGCAGGTCCCCAGCTTACTTGGATGCGCCGAGCTTCGTCAAGTTAATTTCAAAGTGATCCGATCTCGTTTATTTATTTTTCACGGCGGTGGTTCACTTGTTTTTTCACGTTACTGATTATTCTGCTCGTGCTCCTGACCGGGACCTACTGATGCCATTTAGATCTCGAAGCTCTGCTCTACAGTAGGCGATTGGTGACAAAAAGTAGGGGAGGCAAAAAAGTATAGGACGCTAAAAGTACATGTAGAAAAAAAATAATTAAAAACTAAGTTACAAAATTAACTAGCTTTCCCGGACCCAATTGTCCTTTTATAATTTCTAGTTTTAGGCAGCTAAAATGAAACGAAAATTCAACTTTTTCCCAAAAGAGGGTGCAGACTGACCCCCCCATCCCGAGTCGCAGCCACAGACTAAAAGTATCCATAAAATCATTATTTTATCATTAGCCCGAGTATACAATTAAACAGAAGTGCTTTGAGAATTCGAAAATGGTCGATAATAATTTCATTTAAAAAAGCACGGCTTGTTTAAATTAAAACAAAAAGTAATTTACTTAAATATCCAACCATTGAATAAAAAATCAAAAATTGTGATTTAGATTGCTTGTGCTTAATAATATTATTTTGAACAGATATCCTAAGCATTGCAATTATTTATTTTGCATAAAGTAACATATGCAGTAGAAAATAAGCTTCTCAAAGTCGTAAGTTTAGTCTTCGAAATCATGAACCAGAGAAATGCGAACTATAATCGCTAAGGTGAATACTGAACTGACCAGAATGTAGTAAAGAGCTACTTGAGGGCACGATGAATAATTCTTGTTCCCATGAAAAAACGCATTAGTATCAGCTTGGGTGATAAGCTACCATGTGTGGTTTCCGACGGAGTACACAATCATGTTCTTGTAATTTATGGCTCCTGAAGCATCTTCCAAAAGATTTCAGAATGAAAGACTCGCACTATTGAGCTTATTTTGATTACAGTGCGTTCAATTCCATTGATGACTACTTGGGCGTCTGGAAAAAGCCTAGATAATTTCAAAAGCGCCATTTTCCCTTTAACATGTATCGTAGTGGTCAATCATACTGGTTGAACAAAGGCGTTCTTTCCACCCATCTGACAATGGTCATTAGGAGGTACGGAGTCTTCTTAATGCGTCGGGTGGTGATGGGCAGGGAACACTGATGGCAATTTCGACGGTTCTCTTCATTTGTAGGCACTTCAAGACTTCAAATTTTCGTCAGAGGGTTAATTGAAAATCAAGCATCAGCGACCACTTACTTAACTTTCCCGTTGTGCTTTGCCAGTTTAACTATCAACTGTTGCTTTTTTATAACTCCTAGTTTTGGCCCACTAAAATAAAAAAAAATCCCGCAAAAAGTGGGGGAGGCGGTTGCCCCCCCCCTATTCGCCGCCACTGCTGCTCTAGTCCAAAGTTTCATAAAATTTTGGTCACAAAAACATTCTTCGACCCCTTACATGTATTGGAAAAATTTGAACGACCCCAAAAGGAATTTTTAATAAAGTTGAAATAGAATAATGAAATATTGGTAAACCGAACTTGAATACTTCTACAATTATTGTTCTAAATCAAGGTATTTTTCCGAGTTATTTATTCTTACTCTCATCGAATATGACTCGCTGTCTGATCCCTAAATATGTGTACTCTATCTCAATTGGACCCAAGACCCGAGTTTCAAGAAATCTTGTTCTAGATTTATTTGGGCGTAGTTACGAAATCGGAAACCAACCACCATTTGGATTTCAGATTCATTATCGAAGTGTGCGTAATTTGCCGTCCAAAATCGATCCAACTGCTGTCCGTTGACCAGCAGAATACTTACGATGTAATAATTAATGCCGTGAACATGTAGCATTAGAATTCTTTTTTTCCTGTATTTGTTTCGAGGCAGCAGTTGCATCTCAATGTTTATTTTATTTTATTTATTTTAAAGAAAAGCGCACTATAGAGAACTCCATTTACAGAGCGTTGACAAACAAAGAACAAAAGTTACAATGAGTAAATAAAAAAAAATATGCCTTAGAAAGCAAAAAGTAGATCACAGAGAATACATAAAACTTATGCAAACGTATATATAATTAAAAACGAAAACACATAATCACAAAACTTTAAGACACACTATGACACCAAAAGCCGTATTTTTTTAAATTTAAAGTTCATTTCCAAAAAGCAAGGGTCAAAAAGTCAAAACACGCAAACACAGAGCCTAATAAGAAACACGCCAGGAGTTTAAAAGTTTAAAAACTTAAATACACACTTGAGATTTAAAAAAATGCAACACTTAAGATAAAAATAAATCAAACACGGCGCCGAAAAACTGGTCGAGTACATAAGAACACGGAAAATCAAATAGCATAAAAATCTAAAATGTTGTAGAAAGGCAAAATAAAACAAATCATGTATTTAAAAGATGCAAACATTTCGACTTAAAAGCACCGAGAGACATATTAAAAATGCCAAGTTCATCAGAGAACGCGTTAAAAATTTTATAAAACCTATATAACGAGAAGCTGTTAATATAATTAAATTTTGAATGTAAATTTGGAAAGGAACCCTGGTTTCTTAAAAATCTGGCGGGCACAGCGAGGTCTATAGAGCTCAATATATCATTACAATCAATTGAACCATTAATAACTTTGTAAAAGAAAAGAACGCAAGAAGCATCTCGTCTGGAGGATAAACTAGGCATATTAAAAATATTACGTGGGAGTGAAGAAGATATATCATGCAAGTAAAATCCATTTTTTTTGGTAAAGTAAATATCTCAAGAAGTTGTTCTGTATTCGCTCAATAATTTCTGTAAATGTTGTGTTGGGCTTGGCTTCTTTTAAGTCCACGACTCGAATACTTTCGGTGCAGTCTGTGAAGAACAAATACTTTCCCCAAATTTCTCTTCTCGGATTATGTTCTTTAAGTTTCGAATCATTGCACTGCAAGAACTCCCTCCAGCCCCCTCGCGGTTACTCGGTCGAGCGATTCTGTGTTGTAAAGCCGATTTTCTGCATAGCGCTTCATCCTTCGTCGCTTCGCTACAAATTCGCGGCCCTCGAGGTGAGGGACGGGAACGCCCCTCTTCCTCGATCGAAGGATGTTAATTTTTAATTTTGGGATTTGCGCTTCCCTTCCATGGCGGCAGATTCAGCTTTCGGAGTTCGTGACGATGACGACCGGAGGAACGTCTTCTGTGTCTTTTTTCAATCATGCCGCGGAATTTTCTTTTGTTTAAATTTGTGTGAAATCCCTATTCTATATTTGTTATATATAACTTCTGCCATTTATTTCGCGCATTTTTTAAAATTTTATTTTCATTTTTTATATTTTTTTGTGGGCATCGCATTTTTATTAATTTATCTTTTGTTCTTTTAATTGGCAACGGTTAAAATTTTAATTTCCTTTCAATATTTGATGTAAATCTTGTCTGGAATGTTTTCCTCCCGGAGAGCCAACCTGCACCCTCAGACCTCAAGGTCGAGTCCGGCTCTCCCGGACATTGAAGGAATGAATGAGCGACAGTGGATTGGAAGTCTAGGAGAAACGGCGATTCAGAATGTTGTCATTTCTTGATGCAAGATCGCGCAGATTCCTTTAAACTTATTCAAATGTCTCTAGTCGGTGACGAATCCGGGGGGGGGGGGGGGGAGTCTATGGTGATTTGTGATTCTTATTGTCAGATGAGTAAAGTTAATGTGTTTTGACTTGCATAAGCCGTGAGGTCACGACGATACAAGCCTTTTATGACCTCAACCCCTCCCAGATCAAAATCCTGGATTCGCCTCTGTCTCTTGTTATAATTCGTGTAACACAGTTAATTTGTTCGTTTTTATATCAAATTCGTGCCATACGAAATTCGTGCAATCAATAGTGTTACAAACATGGAAAATCGCTTCCCAGCAATGCAAGTCTTATGGTTGGGAAGAGAGTTTTACAAGGTTAAGCATTGAGTGACCTCAGCGACTCTTAGGGCACCCCTGACCTTGGCGAGAAATTTGGCGACCTTAGCGACAAATAGATGATTCCGGAAATGCAACCCTTTTCACGATATTTCTACTAGGAAAGGGAATACACGAGAAAATACCATGTGACGTCACGGCCTGTCGGAGAGAATATTTAAGAACGGCGCCTAGATCAAAGGAGGGTCTTGATCGACTGGGATCGCCTTGGAGCGCGAACGTCTTTGGAGTTCTACCCGCAGTGTTAGCTAGGAAGTTGGTGAGCTGAGCACTATTGGAAGTGCAGCTATTGTCTACTAGTTATTAGTCATTTGCTGACGGTTTGTGTTGTTAGATAACGAAGTGCTGAACTGTTATTACCTGTGAATTATTGTCTGTTTGCATTGGTAATCTGTGCAAGAGCTATTGTTTCCTGTACCTGTGCTACGTGCTTTCCTGCATATTTGCAAATAAACCTTCATTCTCCATTATCCTGCATGTTGACTGTTTACACCATACACCCACAGTAAGACATTTTGCAACAATAGTCTTCTGGTTCCAAATGAGGAATGGCCAAGTTTATCAAATTGCGCAATGTGAAAACTGTGTCGTGTGTGGCTTATTGTCGAAGTCGATCGCAACTTTTACACCGTGTTATCAGAAAACCGAGTTGTTTGGGGTTGAGTCATTTCTCGCATGTGGAAGTATGAGTTGCTTTTTATTCTATTGATTCATTGCAGAAGTAGACTAGTCAGCTGAGATCCGCAAAATAACGATTTTATCGGAAGATTTGTCTCGATATTGTACTCGACCCTCTTGAGAAAATTATGCTTCAGCCATACAGTCGGATGGTTTCGAGACATATGCGCTGAGCATATTAGGGCAATCGACAATATAAAGCTCCTTCCCAAAAGGACATGTGAATCTAAATATTTAACAAAAAATTCGTGTGGTTTCTGACTAGGTCAGTTTTTGGCTTTTGATTTGAGTAAAAAGGCACCAGCTCTTGCCTACTTACTTACTTAACCCACGGCGGCCGGCCTACCCGTAAGGGTGTAAGACACAACAAGGACCTCCGGAGAAAGAGAACCAACCTCATACTCCAAAAGCACCCCGGGCACCCAGGCAGCATTTATTGAGTTTTATAGAGACTTGTAAGAAAAAACGCTAGAGTGGGCGAAAACTAAGGATACATAGCAATTGGGTTTACACATAGATGAATTAAAAGTATACAAATATAATAATCACAAGCCCGTCTGGGGAAAGAACCAAGAAAGAACTTTATACGAAAAGCAAAGGAACAGAACAGAAAAACATTAAAAACAAACACAACTACACACCAAAACTGGAACATCTATACAACGTCCCGCGGGAAAGGGGCAGAGGTCCTAAGACCCCAAAGGAACCAGCTCTTGCTGAATCATATGCGAGGGCCCTTATACTTGTATTAACTTTTCCTGCACGGACTCCCGGACCTCCAAGAGTCTCACAAGGCTACAGGCTCACTCTTGCATGCAGCCCCTAACGTTCGGGCGGAACAACCTGTCTGTACCGTCGCCCGCCTGGATTGAACCTTTATCACAGCCTCGGTTCTCTTGAATATGTGGGACGTAAAGTCTGCAACTTGCGTCACCGCGATCCAGATGCGATTTGAAGAGAGCCGAGGGGCCGAAGTGAGTGGACGAGTGTCGACATTTGGATATCATGAATGTGGGATCCCGCCCACACACCGCCAGGAGGCGCTGCATGAATTTGCGAACTAAAACTGACTGAACTTTGTAATTCGGTGAATATCGGTGAACAGACGTCGTTTTTCTTGGGACTGCTTGCGATGATATAATATGATCTGATGCAGAGGGCAGCACCCGCCCTCCTGCTTACCTTCATCTTTTAATGTTCGTGTCGCCAAAGACATCTCAATCAAATATCTAAAACACCGCACCTGTGTTTTCATCTGTCTACGAAATTGCATCTCACATAGGAGCGAGGCTTCCATCCTATATAAATTGAATATTTTAACAGAAGACTGATAATCACTTCGGTGCTCTGAAGTAAACAGCAAAATAGGTAGTGACATCCCCAGAGAGGAAGCTTGCTTGGCTTCGATTAACTGAAATGGGTTTATTATAATAGTTTTGCGGTAGGGTTTGGTGAAATTTTTTTTGAATAATTATGAAAGTCGCTCTCATTGGCCCACCGACAGGTGCCTGAATTGCAATAGCACCGAAAGCAGTTATAGTCACTAGTAGTCCTCATAAATTGGAATAGGGACGATTCTGGGCTGCAATCCAAACGACACAATTTTGCTACGTTATTTTTCCCTACTTTAAAGTGCATTCCTTAAAAAGCAAATTACATTATTTTAAAACTAAATAAACTGCAAAAAATTCTACTATTTGTTTTACATTAAAATTACTTCTCTGTCACTGTACATTAAAAAGTGTTTAGGTGGTTCAAATAAGGCTCCCTTCCCTTATGTTCTTAAGAAGTCGAAAGATCAAAAGAGCTGTATTCTTGCTTATTCAAGATGGCACCCAGTTGCATTCATTCAGCAAGGGAAGCACTCGAGTTTCATGATGTGGTCAGTAAACCAGCCAGGTTTATGTTTGCTGTCATTAATCCAAGGACTGGAATGAGAAGCAAGATGGCTCCCACGTGCCGCCTTCCGATTAATTTGAATGAACGAGCGAGTGCAGTTTAAAGTCGAACGGAGAAGACCGGATGCGCTTTAGCTTGCCGTCGCCGTCCATTAAAGTGTTTTTTCCTTCATAATTAGAGTCCACCGCGTATTAAATTAAGCGTAGCTTTTCTTTTTCCTTCTGTTGCTATGATTTCCAGACACGTTGTTTCCGAGTGGATTCACTGCGACAATTTCACGATTAAAATTCATTTTCTCATGGTCTTTCCGCTTTAATTATTTTGAAACATGATCCATCCTGCAGTAATTGAGTTTCAGACACACTTTTCATTTCGAACAAAGCGAGTTCACAACTTTATTCCGACCAAGAATTCTATTCACACAATTAGAATTGTATCCCTTTTGTTTGGCAAATCACTGGAAATGTATCGGTTGTAATGTCTTGGCCTAAGTGTGACCAAATAATTCAAGCTTAGGTTGGCCTAAGTACTTTTATTCACTACAGCAATAATTAAGAGATACTTCTCGCAGAGAAGTCTTGATTAAATATGACTATTTACAAAGGAACAAACAAATCATAGTTCTAAAACGTCAAAGTTCCATGAGAAATTAGTCCAGGAAGACTAGCAATCATCGGATGGATAACTTCCACCGATCAACGTGATACCAAACCACGAGACTACCAAGAGTGCTCGCAAGTTCAAGAGCCGAGAGTTCGGGGATGCCGATTCCTCGGGGTTGTCTATCAAAGTCCGACTTCAGTCGGGACTTTCAATCCGCTGATCACACAGCTTTCTTCGGTACCCCGGAGCCTGAACTCGTTCGAGAGTCCTCCAAAGGAATTCAAATTCCAATCCTTTTTCTCTCCGTTCCTCAGTTTTTATTCACTCCTTCAGGGGGTGGATGAAATGGTGAAGCCCCTCCTATCTTTCCCTTCACTGGATAATCGTACTCTGGTTGACCAACTCACCTTCCGAATGGTCCACCTCTTATTCTGGGAAGGTCCTTGAGTTTCGTCACCACCGGCCTATTCAGGAATCACCAAAAGGTACCGCTAATGTCCGCGATGACAGTGATTTATTCATCGACATTGTGGCGGCCCTCTGTGTGAAGTCCTTCTTCTTGCGCCCGTCTCGTTAGCGATGTCCAGGTGCAACTCTCCTGCTGTTTACCGCCAGTATCAAAAGGGCCGGCACTTTTTTTCTCATGGGAATTAAGCTCGCGGGAAGGAAACATTACACGGTGCATCTTAAAGCCTATAAAAACGCTTTTACTTTCCCCTCTGTGACGTCGCGACCGACGGCCGCTCTTTGTGGCTGAGCAAGATGGAGGCGAATGCAGACAAGCTGTTGTCTTTCAGAAATTTATTGACAGCTCCATCACATTTATGCAAATTTTACAGTATTCATTTTCTTTGTTATTGTAGTTATATTCACAATTAATAAAATTGAAATACCCTCGGGGGGGGGGGGGACTGCGCTCTGGGCGAGAATTTAGAAATAATCGGACGTCCGTAATAGGACCGGGTTTGAAAAGGTTCAAATTGAACTTGTTGGAGGTATCTCTTCATTAATTAACTCTAACTAACCTGCAGTTTGCTGGAAAAATTCAATACGGTTTCCGGAGTTCCACGTGGACTCCCGCAAGATCAGGCCGGGGTCCGGGTCTGTCCGTAATACAGACAAGAAATTCGCAATCCCTCTTGGGAGAACTACAAGTCCGGATCTGAAGATCCTCACGAGACCTGTCCGGTTCCTATTCCCAGAGCAGCAAAAGTCAATATCCTCTAAAAAAAACCAAAATTAACTTTTTTTCATCTCGCCAAAGGTCTGTTGCATGAGGTAATTGGCATTCCATGTAACAAAGCTTTCAAAATTCGCGACCACTATTCGTCCTTGCTGTTTCATCTTTCACAAAGCCGGTTCCCGCGCCCTAGTCTGACAAAGTTACCTTTTTGTATTCTCCTGAGAGTACGGCATTGTCCAGTCCCAGACACGATGGCGACTCTGTCGTTCAGCGCTGTTGTTAGACGTCACCAGCACAGTGATGCATTTTCATTTCTCAGGCATGTTGACTCCCGCGTTGGGTCAGATTCGACGTGCAACCCTAGAATGTTAACTGTTGCTAGGCGATATCGCTACACTGACGACTCTAAGGGTGTAAAGCGTAACACAAGTCGGACGAAGTTATAAATGTATTTTGATCACTTGCAGCTCGGTTTTGAGCTGTCTCATTCAGAGACATTGTCCCAAGAAAAGAAAGGTTTTGTTGGGATTAAGGGCGATTTAGAACGCAGAGGTTCATTTAAACCTGGAGGTCGACTTTCTTGACGATTAAAATGCATTAATTCCCGTCTCGCACTTCGTATATGATAAAATCGCTCTCTTGAATTGAATCATGCACTCTCTGATGAGGGCGCCAGGGCACGTGGCCTTCTTATCCACTCTAATTACTGAACCGGGTCCAGATTAAACGGCATTCTGGCGTGGGCCCGATGGAGGGCGATGGGTCCAATTGGCTAAAGGCGTGGCCTTCCCCTGGAAATGTCCCTCGTTCCGTTAGAAGTGAGAATTCCCGGAGTGCCTTACAGTGTCGTCCTTCCGTTTATCCTGCTGGAAACGGTCACTTCTCCCTCCCGGCCGAGAGCGTTCGAGTTGTCAACCCCGGAAAAGAGAGAGGGAACGACGGCTGTTCCGCACGCGATCTTTTTCCGGGCTGGCAAGATCGCTTCTTTCCGCTTCCACCGTTGCCTGGAGCGCTCCCCCCCACACACCCGTCGGTCGAAGACCCTCCTCCTGAAGACGATTTGGAGTGAATGATCGCCGAACGACGTCTTAATTGGAGAGAAAGAGGGAGCGACGCGGAGGCATTTCGCCCATCACTGCCGATGATCCCCACGAGTCGTGTCCCATTCCACTCCAGGCAAAACGGTTCCTTTCCAAACATGGAAACTGTGACATATTTTTGAAAAGCGTACTGATGTATGAGGTACGCGTTTTCAATTGAAGCAATCATTCAAATATCTTGGATTTATAGATGCGTCTAAGTTTGGGCAAATTTGTTCATTCTGATGATTTATACACCCTCGAGAGTTAAATTTATTGACTCTGTTATAGCGAATGAAGAAACTCTTTAGCACGCTTATCTAGTTGCAGAGTTCGAAGGAAGTCATCTCGAAGTGATGGTGGAAAGTCGGAATTTCGATGTCCGATGCCGGGGCAAAGCAAGGGGGACTTGGCTTACGGGTACTCCGACGATGGGTGTAGATCCACTAATGTTCCGTTTACGCTGCGTGGCAGCCAGTCTTCATCGTAGTTATAGAATTGATAACTGGATGGGTTGTTCTTGGACTAATTCCGTAAAAATGCATTTTTTGATTTGATCGCATTTATATCGAATATATTAAATTTTTCAGTGCGTACAAACAGTCGGCGCATGAGCGGTTGCATCCAATAAAACAGTCTGATAACATGTAACTTCCTGAATCGAAACTTTTATCGAACAGAATTACCGATTCTATTCTTTCTCGGTCTCGTCCCTGTGTTTCAGATGCAGGAGAATACAGGAGGTCACAGATTAACAAATCATAAAACAAACAAGATGGTTGCGGCTAGCGTACGGGGATGAGTATTTACAACAAACAGTTATTGCCTAGCAAAATAATACCACACAGTAGCAAAATAAAAAAATCGTCGCGCTTTTCGTTTCGATGCGAATTAAGAAGATATTTGTTACCTTTCTTACTCATATATGTTCCTGTGTATGCAACTTTATGACCGGAAGCGGAACTTTTTCGATGTTCAGCTTATCTCTCTCTATATAAATATAACGCTAAGGGACATGGCCCAGAAAAGAGATCAATTTCTCTTTTACCGATGGCAACGATTGGTTTGTTTACAAAACAAAACCGGTAGACTTCTCCATGTTAGGCATGACATCATAGCCATAGCCTGTTACTATATATCCGTTCTGGTGTAAAATAACTTTTCCTTGAAAAAATGAGTTTAAAATGAAGAATTCAGAATATCTCTTGCATTATAATGGAACTTTGGATGAATCAATATTAGAGATTAAAAATTTAAACAAATAGCTTATCTTGGAATTTCGTGCGATTTCAAGAGGATGCGTGGTCTCCCCGAATAAACAAAAGGCTGAACATGGAATTCACGTGGTTACAGTATTTCCTGCGATGTGATGGAAGAAGTAATTTTATAGTTCAGCGTCTAAAATCTTATGTTTCTTATCTATTATGTTTCTTTGATTGCTTAGAGATGATGAAAGTAGAAGTTTTTTTGCGAAAAAATAAAATTTCATGTTCTTTAGGGTTAGTATTATGTTCTTTTCTATATACGAGTACATTTTGCCGTTGTAAAGAATAGCATTTTTTCTGAAATGTATCTAAAAAAAATCTACTTGATGCTTTTTATTTAAACTTGCCTATAAATTGATAAGATATAGATGGATTGATTAAACTTACCATTTAATTACAAACAACAAATTTCAGATTAAAACCCGGTCGGTAGGCCCGATTTGTGTCTGACAAGTCATTATTGGTAAAATGCCAAGAAGCGATTAGCGGCTTGAAGTACACTGATAGCAGTTGGGTGGTACACACGTACCTCCCACAAAGGAACCCTCAAATGGTTTGTACGACACTTTACACACACATTTTGCGTAGCACTTTCCCCTCGAATCGGAGGAAAATCAGTACAGAACAGGATGTACGTGTGTACTACCGAACTCCTATCCATGTACCTCAAGCCACCAATCGCTTCTCCGGCAATTGAGTTGTCCGTCACAAATCTCATGCGTGTTCCTGGCCTAAGACTAGACGAAGCTCATTTGTGCGAGAGAACGGCTCAATTCATCCTCATTGATTTCGTTCCCTCCGCAGGTACATCCTGATCAACCACTACAAGTACTACGACAGGATCTACCAGCGCAAGTACATCGCCCTCATGATCGCCTTCTGCTGGATCTTCAGCTTCTCCATGCTCGCCCCCACGCTGGCCGGCGCATGGGGGGAGTTCGGCTACCACGGACCCAGCTTCTCCTGCACCATCCTGCGCAAGGCGGGGCGCAGCCCCAAGAAGTTCCTCTTCGTGCTCGGCTTCCTGCTGCCCTGCCTCATCATCGTCGTCAGCTACTCCTGCATCTTCTACAGGGTAAGCTCTCCCCCAACCGGACCCTCTCTTGCGGTTTCGTTCGGCTGCTGTCAGATCGGTTGTTGGCGAGGCCAGCTCTAGGGAAAGGTTCCATTCAAGTAGAGTGGGTGATCGGTTAATGAACGTAATACTTGCAAGAAGCTTTGTATTTTTACCAACTATGAATTCACCATAGATTTTTTTATGGAAAATTCTTTCTGGGGGCTTACAAGAACATCTCTATGGAAGAGAGCAGCTTAAGAGTCGAATGACTCGAATTAATAACTTTGGATGGAAGTATTTTTTTATTTTATTGCATTTTTACAATAGTATTAGTTCAACGTCGAAACAAATGAAATTAGTATTGCAATAATTTAGCATTAGCTTATAAGGATAACTAAAACTTACACTCTGTAATAATCAACTATTCAGGTGTTATAGTTATTAAATAACAAGTATTCACTTGAGGAAACAAAATTCTGTAACTTTTTTAATTCCTTATGTTTTCTTTTTTCCGCCATTACCAACTTCTGATTTAGATTCTAACAGATGGAGACTGTCTTGAGACCAGGCTGTTTATAAACTTGTTCTGACAGATGCTTATTTCAGCATAAATTTTGCAGGTGCACAAGAGCCGCAAGAACGTGGAGGCCCACTCCCCGACGCCCGCCAAGACCCCCGGCGGTGGAGTGGCCAGCCCCGCCCCCCTGATGCGTCAGCACTCCCAGCGCCAGGACGAGATCCGGCTGACCCGGATGATGCTCATCATCTTCTGCTCCTTCCTGCTCTGCTTCCTGCCCCTCATGATCGTCAACGTCCTCGAGGAGAAGATCAGGTGAGCGGGCCTCTCGTGAACGTCTTCTGTGAAGCATTAGCGAAACAGACTGCCGGAGAAGCGATTAGGGGCTTGAAGTTCATTGATAGCAGTCAGGTAATCCACATATACTTCCGGTTCTGTTCTGATTTCTTTCGAGGGGAAAGTGCTAAGGAAAAGTGCCGTACAAGTCATTAGCGACACTCTTGCCCTTCGGGAGCCAACTGCTATCACTGTGCTTTAAGCCGCTGATCGCTTCTCCCCTATTTTATCTCTAATGACTTATCCGAAACAAATTGAAATGTGCGCGGTCGCCACAACGGATGCGGCAACTCCGGTTCCAATATGGGAGTTCAGGGAAGAAGGGACTCGGACTGACAAGAGTCTCTGTTCGCAAGGTGTGTGTTGCTGCTGCAGAGTTGACCGAATGAAGTTGGGTTCACAATGCGGGGAACAAAAGATTTAAAACTGCGTGCATATAAATTGTTTTATTAATTACTTTTAATCGTTAATTAGTTATTTGTGGCAAGATACACTGAAAATTGTATGAAGAAATCGCAAGTAGAATTCATTATTCCATTGTAAAATATTTAATGTGATTCTTTTGGAGCAAATGGGTCATAATTTCCCGGGCGCCAATCTTGGGGATCGCCAGGGCAGCCGACCCGGGGCACATCACTGGCATGCGAGTCCCCCATACACCCGACGCTCCCCTTGAAAGTAAGAAATGTATATTTCTCTTTATCTCGGGCTGGCGGCCCCCCCCCCCCTCTGGTGATGTGACACTTGAGTACAGTGGTATTTCCGTACGAATCATTAGCGACTAATCAGTCACTCGTCGATCATTGACAATAGGGTTAGATAGTGATTAGTGTACGTTTATGAAATGAATATATGCTAGAATGTGTGAGATTATGCACACGAGAAGAAATATCATTCCCATGATATTTCCTCATATATATATATATATATATATATATATATAAAGTCCATTGAATAACAATTATTATCTCTAATAAGGCACATAATGTGGTAATTATCCAAATCGATGCAAATTTTATTCAAACAGCATGTCAAATTTCACCAAATCTCGCGGTTTTTGTTGTAGCCTCTTTCAGAACGTGTTTTCATCAGTCACACGACTGCTGTCAATACGTCATTGATCGGTAGTTAATGTCTTGTACGCATATGCCAAACAATCCCCTCCCCTGGGTCCGGGGCCCGAGGACTTTGCCCCCGTCCACACCTCATCGCCGCGAAGATGAAACGTTAGTGCCTCAACCTCATTTTTCAAACTCCGATTTCTTGAGGGCGGAGGCAAAACATAATTCTTTGTCGGCTCTTTTTTTCCTTTTTATCCGAGTTCATTCAGCTGTGGTTGATATAATTGCGAGTTTTTATTGCTGTCGAAAATGTCTTTTCGCGAGTTCTTTCTTCTCGAACAGAGTCGCATTAGTTTCGTTTTTTGAAGAAGACAGTGAAATTCCGGTCATATTTTTTCTGCCGATGGTCAACATACAATAGATGAGTAGAAATCTCACTAAAATTGAAGATAAATGCATCTGCAGATATAAATACAGGCGGCATGAGCAGAATCCACAATCCTTCTACGCCTCGCAAGTTTCATGTGCCTTATCGAAAAGTAGAAAATAGCCGTGAAATTCGCTGCGTGGTAATAAAGCGTATGGATGATTGGAGAGAAAATGCATGAATTACGAGCGCATTTTTCAAGTCAATGTTTCGTTCGAAATAAACTGCTTTCGAATGCGTTCAGTAGACGCGGCTTTCGAAGAGGTGAGCGCGGTCGGTATTCGGGAGCTCTCCGTCTGCTTGGTTCGGAGGGTGAAATTCGATAGTTTCTCTTCTCATTTCTCCCACGCGAAATGCACCGAAATCTTCTTCTTAATTCGCATCTCAGCGATGTTTATGCACAGCAACGTGACATGCTGGACGTCTTGACCGACGAGCTTCTTCAGACGTCACCTTACGACTTTTAATACCCAGGAGAGTTATTTTAATTCTTAATGGCCAGCTGTAGAACTGCTAATGGCGTGATCTATTTTTATCAACGTCATTTTGATGTAATTTTTTTTAAGTTACTTAAGAATCTGAACAGAAAAAAATATCTGTACGTGAGCAGTTAAATAGTCAGCTGTATAAAAAAAAGGGGCGTTTCTCTTACAATTATTATGCACGTATGTACAGTATTGCAAAGTTTTGATAACTTGCAAACATCTTTTGCATGTTAAGCTTGATGGCTAATATTTTGATCATCTTATTAGCGTTTCTGATGTTTTTTTTTAGTTATTCCCTTTTTCGTTTGAAGTTTGATCTTGTGATTTGCTTCCTAGGAATCTGTGTTTTGGGAAGTTCGGGCTAAGAGAAGCTTTGTTTTAGCTTAAAGGTTTGCTTCTTACAGAAAATTTCCCAAACATTCTTTTGAATCCATTTCGAAAAGTTCTTAGCCCTTGAAAAAGTGAACTTGAATGGATTCCTTATTTTGTTTTCTGCTTTTCGTTACTTTCGAATTACTCTGGGATTGCTTTTATTTCCTTTATTTTTTACTTTTGGCTATATTTGTATGATTTTTATCAGTCTACTGTTCTTTGTTTTTTGTTTAGCTGCTGCAATTGCGCGCTTCTTAAACATTGTCGTAATTTTTCTAATTTTTTAACTTTATTTCTTTCTACTAAAAAATTATTTTGTTATTTTATTTTAATTTTATTGTATTCTAATTAAAATATATTTTTTTGTTCTAGTTTTAGATTTTACTTTCTTTGTAAAAATACCTTTTTAAAAAATTCTTTTAATTTGCTATTTTTTATTAATTTGCTATATTTTTTCTTGTCGATTATTTACATGCTTTTGCATGTTTCGTATTTCTTTCAATAGGGTTTGATTGAAATTGTACTATTTGAAAACTGCCATCTCTCCATAACATTCTTACTCGCGCAATGCAGCCACAATTTCATAAATCGAATCCCCTCAATTCGAATTTTTTTTTTACTTCGATGGAGATTCGTTGAGTTGATCTCGTCAAGTAACTCATTTTGAGCCCCACTTTGATGGGAACACGACTGAAGGAAGCGAAATACCGACTTTTCAAAACAAATCGTGAGTAGTTTGTGCTGCCGAAAATTTGTTGACATTGTCGTTTTCATAGAAAATAATTTCTGTAATTTGTAGGAGTTTTTATAATGAAATTTTTATGTAGAAAACCATGAAATATTGGATTTTGTGTTTATATGCAAAAAATGCGTTCATTATTTTTCAACAAAAACTCGCTTAAGGAAAAAAAATATTCCAATTTGAAAAATCGACCATCATCGGGACTGTTGTCAGAACGGTTTGCTTGGTAAATTTCATCTCATTTTCCCGTGAAATGTCGAGCGCCGTAAGACAAATGTATAGGAATGCCTAAGAAGTACCTTAGTTTTTTCATTCTATTTCCAAATTTCATGCGTTTGGCGTTTTTGATTTATTACTATGGCAAGACCATTCGTTTTTATGTCGCATTTCCAGCCTTTTCGCCCATCTATAAAACATTCTATACAAAGATAACTGTTATTGATCAGGGCTTCTTAAACTGCGAGGCGCCTCCCCTAGCGAGGTCGCTCAGCAAAATACTGGGGGTGTGACGAATGCCACCGGCTTGTTGCAGATTCGATACTTTTAAAACAAAAGTGGTTTCAGATTTCATTAAAATCTTTCTTTCAGTTGTATCAACAAGGGACCTACCCCAAAACAGCATTTAAAAGTTTTTCTCACAAAGCAATACAGGAAGAGATCTCGATGCCTCTAAAATTAGTTATTGCGTTTTAAGAAGTATGTTATTTCGGTTGTGGAACAGCAGATTTCGCGCACAGCTTTCGTTAGTTGAATCCGAAATCCCATAAAATGGCAATTGGTTCCTCACCGGGTAACTACCTAATTTAATAATAATTAATTGGATAATGCCTATTTGTTGCATGCATTTTGGAGACTTTGCACCACCTTACCCTGAGGGAGTGTGTTAGGGCTTATTTTCCCCTCCTATACTTCAAGTGGGTTAATGAGGAACATGTGTGCCAAGTTTCATCAAAATCCTTTCAGCCGTTCGGAAGTGATGCTGGAAACAAACATACATACGTTGAGTTTTATATATAAAGATTATTTAATAATAATTATGTATTATAATATATTCCTAATCTAAAAATTGTTATGTTTATTACTAATTAAAGTTTACAAGTATTATGCATATTATTGTAAGTAAGAAATACCAATATAGAATACTGTAACTATATTGTAATTTTGAGAATTTTTTTAACAAACTAAAAGTAAAGTGCAAATTATTTACCAATTCCAATTTTTTAAAAACTATATTCCTTCCTGTCAAAGATTAACAACTCAAAAGTACAGAAGTGTACTACACGTGGTCAGTTTCATTGAGGGCAAACTTTTGAGTTCACTAGATGACACACCAAATAATCTAAAAATTCCATTTGAATAGAGTAAAATATAGGTTTCTAGAAGGCAGGCAATGAATTTCTTAATATGGGCATACGCATCCTGGGGGCACATACTGACTTGTGTGCAAGGGGGCCCACTTGCCATCGGGCAAGATGGCAACATGGACAATCCGCCGCTGGCTCCATCCACCATTCCCGTACCATCTGAGATGGGTCTCCCCGAGCGATGTTCGGGCCTCCAGTCATCCCGAGGAACGGGCGCCCCGGCACTCCTCCTCCGCTCGGGTGGCCACCGACCCTTGCGTGATGCGGCTTTTCTCCATGTAGCAACCCGAAGCATTAGCCGCGCTTTGCTTCCCCGCGCCCACTGGTGCACACATCCGCTGCTGCACACGGAGCATGACTACTCTTTCGGACCTTCGTCTGTGAATCCGCTCCGATCCGAATCCCCGCTGCGTTTATCGCTCTTTTGGTTTTATTTTCTTTATCGCGCCATGGTCGGCGCAGAGGACCGTTTCCCTGCACCCCCGATGCGCTAAATCTGTCTCCGAGGCTATTTTTTACGACGTGTCGGTGGATTTCGCCGTGGATTCATTTCGCAGTGGTGACGGCGTTGAGTCTTTTCGGTGGACCGTGTCTGCGGAGGTCCGTTCTCCACGCAGAGTAGCGGTGGACGCTTAATTGCACGTCTCTGCATAGATGTGTGTGGGGGGGGGGGGGGGCGGAGGAAGAGACAAGTTTTTAAATAACCGAAATTTTCGAAGCAGAACGAAGACTCGGAACCACGTGCCATTTAGGTGATTTCCTTTAGCCGGCATTGCTTTGTGAGAGCTCCCCGAATGAGGTGACTCGCTTGACGTTTGATTAACAATGGAATGTAGTTTATGAAGAAAGAAAAGAGTCGCGAGCGAAATGCAAAAATTTTCATATCAATGCAGGGCAGGATTATCAAATGGTCAACTCCCTTTGGTCACCGCAACTCTGGGGGGGAGGGGCGCCGAGGCCTCGAGGTCTATTTTGAGAGTAATCTTTGTTCCTTCGTTTGATTCACAAGGGCCAAGTATTCGAGCATATTCAAATTGAAAGCACATACCTGTTGCATTTCAGAACACCATTCTTAGGAATTTTTCCATGTTCCCAAATTTGCTCGCAGACCAGAGTGTTCCAGTTTTTCCTGCGGTTGGATGACGGACTCGCCAGTCAAATGTCCTGGCGAACTTTATATTTGAGTATTTAGAATGTGTTAAAAAATGCCTTCTTTACCATTTGATGTGAAATTACTTTTTAATTTAAATTTCTTATGCGCGAGATATTGAAACTGGCCCTCAACTAAATGTTTTGTTGTTTCAGCTTATTGTACTATTTGTTCCTTAAGAGCTGCTTATATAGAGGTTAAATGAAAGTCAATAAAAAACATCCTGTTTTGGAAGTTGGGAAGGGTGAACCCCTAAACTTGCACCCTTTCAAAACTCAACCCTTTAACTGCGGTTGTGGTTTATAAACCATATACTTAAACCGTAGCCAGACGCTGGTGTGGTTTATAAACCACTTGTTGCGGCTGTGGCTTATGCACCACTAAATTTTTCATAAATAAATAAAATATTTTTTTCCCTGTCGTTTTCCTTTCCACTAGATTATAAAAATATTTTTTCATAAATATAAAAAAAAATTAAATTTTTTTCGTTGATTAAAAAATGCGAACTTGGTCATGCATATATTTTTGAATCTCCACTTTATCACATTAAATATATGGCAAATATTGTTGCAAAAGTCTTTCTGTGGGTGTATGGTGTAAACAGTCAACATGCAGGATAATGGAGAATGAAGGTTTATTTACAAATATGCAGGAAAGCACGTAGCACAGGTAAAGGAAACAATAGTTCTTGCACAGATTACCAATGTAAACAGACAACAATTCACAGGTAATGACAGTTCAGCACTTTGTTATCTAACAACACAAACAGTCAGCAAATAACTAGTAACGACAATAATTGCACTTTCAATAGCGCTCAGCTCATCAGTTTCCTAGCTCGCACTGCGGACGCAGCTCTCAAGTCATTCCCAATGGATCAGCATTAACTCCTCCGATGCAGGCGCCGTCCTTAAATATTCTCTCCGCCAGGCCGTGACGTCACATGGAGCTTTCTCGTGTATTCCCTTTCCTAATAGAAATATCAAGGGTTGCATTTTCAGGAATCATCTATTTGTCGCCAAAATGGTCGCCAAGGTCAGGGGTCCCGGAACAGTCGCTGAGGTCACTCCTTGCTTAACCTTGTAAAACTGTCTACTCAACCATAAGACTCGCTTTGCTGGGAAGTGACTTTTCATGTTTGTAACAATACATGTCCTTTTCCTGCGTTTAGATTCCAAAACGAAAATGGCGCTTGACGTGTTTCGTGTGAGCGCGAACGACTCCATTGAAGTTTTCATTGTTCTCAAATGGGGTTTGTGAGATAAAATTAAACCAACGGTAAAGAAGATCGGGGAAGGCAGGTTTCGATTAAAAAGATTTTTATATATATTTCGACAATTATTGTAAAATGTGATGGGAAATAACCACCTGATAAAGCGAACAAAGTTGCATAGGAAAAATTGTCACCTGGAATATGAACGCAAGCGTGACAATAACAATGAAAAAAAAGTATGGTGTTCGTAACGATGAATTCTATTACGATACGGATACGCAGATACTGTTATCATGAACTCCCGTAGAAGCAGATTTTCTTCTTAAGCGCATTCTTATGGCCATTCAGCATATTGTCTCGAGCCACGACTTATTGTTTCAACTGCCATTTAAAGAAACGCAGAAATGGCGTGCTTTCTTTGGAAGGACGTTTTTTGATAAGTGATCGCGGTTTTAAGTTTATCTTCACTCTACATGAAGCTAAGCTACGTCTTGAAAATGTATTTGTTCCTGATCATCTGACCGTGATTGGAAGTTCCTAAATTCGTCGCCAACAGCCTGCTCTTGTGGTTGAAATGTGGAGTTCACCGAACAAGTCGAATTAAAAGCTTATAATTGGATGCATCGTCAGAAACTGATTTTGCTGTCGCCAAGCTGATAGTTTCCATTCATAACAATTGAATCGACGCATTTTTCCAAGCGAATAATCTCTGTTCTTCCGAAAAATTATTAATGTCTCTCGTCTTCTGTAATCGAGCGGCAACCACGGAACATTCTCGGGCTTCACCTCGGAATCGTTTTGATTAAAGCTCGCATATTTTTTTCTTTTTCGCGAGATATCGAAAAGAAGATTTGCAAGCTTCCTTTGATATAATATTTCTGCAGTTGATAATAGATTATAGATCCATTTGCTCCGACTCTACGACGTGTGAAAAAATTAGAATGGAATGAAAATTGTGATTGTCGTTCGATTGCCACTATACATGTGTCTTATACCGAATGCGTACTGGTCAAGAAAGAAGCGAATTTTGATTTTGTGACTTTCACAAATTCTTAGTCACAAGTTTCCGCTGTGGTCATGAAAAATTTTTAATCAACGGAAAGAGGGAGAAAATCATCGGAAATTCAAGGCCAGGGGGAATTTCCGATTTTCCGAACAAGTTCAGTTTAGTTGTATCAACGTCCTGTTTTGAAGCGCCACGATGGCTATTGTGGACCTCGGTCGGATGACGAGGACGACACCCCAGCTGCCCCCCCTCTCCCTCTGCACAAAATAACAGTTTTTAATGCTAAATTGAATAGATGCGTCACTTTTATGTAGATTCTTTATAGGAAGTCTACCTGTTGCAATGGTTCTCAAGACACGACTTCTGGAAAATGTCTGCAGATTTTCTCCGAACCCAAAAACTAGAGTAATTTTGATTGGATATGAACTGATATGCTGTAGCGAGGATGGAAATCTCGGCCGAGTTGGTAGATCAGCCATCCGGATCAAAGGGGGCGGAATTGTTTCCGAGTTAAAATTTTTATTTCCCCATAACTCCTTTACGATTCAGATTATGCGAATTATCGCCTCATCATGTCAGAAGAACACCTATTTAGGAAGCTGTCATCAGTTGCCTTGTTCTGCATCCTCATGGCTCCGACTCTTTTGAAATTAGAGTACGAAATATCCTTTTCCTTATATCTCCGGACAAAAGGAATCTGCCTTCCGGCTTGATGACGGGGATTTTTTTTCACCCTTAAGTTTCATATCTGCTGGAAAACTAATCGTTGTACAAAATATTCGACATCTTTATGGGATTTTATTTTTCTAGATTTAAGTCTTGAGTGCACCTTTTTGTGCATCGGTCCCTTTAAATGCGGACATCTTAAACAGTGGATGGGATCGCATCCAAAGCGGAGGTGCGTAGTGATAAGGCGTCGGAATCGGAGGGTTGCAAGTTCGAGTCTCTGGATTCCACTGAAGTTATGCCGTGTATGTATGGCCTGGCGCATGTTAAGTCTGCCGTCGAGAGTCGAATGTCCCGAAATTGGAGTGTTGTTGGCATTGTGTCCCGGTTCAAAAGGACGAGGGCCATCTCAAAACAGTCCTCGTGCAGCGTAAAAATGGAAAGTCAATCTAACACAGTTAAGCTGCCCCTGCTGTCTGCACTGATCAATGTGTAATGTTTCCATTACTTTTGTAACATTAACGTAAAGGACCTTTGCCTTCAAGCTTGCCGAAAACGGATTTTTTCTTTTGAAATGTGATCCTCATTTCCTTTCCGGAAACTTTATGCCTGTCAGCGAAGAGATTAAAAGTGCAAATAAACTTAAAAAATAACATATAAAACATATTTGAGTTGATAGGACTTACACATTACAATTTTTTTTTTAAAAAAAGTTCGTTAAATTTTCACAGAAAATTTTGTGCACTCTACTTTAATTCCTTAAATATGGATGAAATTAGAAAATCAAAGTTTTTTGTAAGAGACTTTTGATGGATATTAGAAAAATATAAATAAAAGGTGCATTCCATTTATCTCGTATTTGAAAAATAATATAAAATGTGTACAAATCTCTTAATCAATCGAAAAAATAACACACATGCACACGAATAAAAATGAATATATATATCTATATGCCTACAGACAGTATATAAAAGCTCTAAACATTGAAGCAAATCTTTTGCTGACACAGATAAAATCATACAAAAGCCTTAGTGACAAATATATTTAATATAATTCATCGCATAATTTCATACATATCTTTAAATATATTAATCAAAATTTACCATTAATAAAGTTTAATAATGTTTTATCTAGCACCTTATGACAAAGTTGAAATCCATTGCATGAAATAAGGGGATAACGCTATTGCAGGGAAACAAATGCTGATTCAAACATGAATTAAAATTATAACGTTATTAATTTGTCAATGAGATGTAAAATTGCACATCCTTATTATTTTCTCAGACATTATTTATGTGCATAAAAAAAACGATACATTATCTCTGAAATATTTTAAAGGCTTTACTGTATCCGAAATGTTATAAATTAACCTTCCTGGCTTTAATTGAAGCGTAAGTGTTTATAATTACAATACTTTAGTACTAAAATGTTTGTACACGTGCTAAACATGAGAATTACAAACAAAAAAATAACTGCCATATTTAAAAAAATTATTTTATGTTGACTATTGGTAGTTTAATGATTTGTTACTCAAAGCAAATTTTAATGTGTTTGTTAACAATAAAATTAATTGGTACAAAAGCGTTACTCAGCGAGGAAAGGAAACGCTTCACATTATGGCAGGAATCGAATTTCTCCTCTTTATGTATTTGTTCTCGTTAATTATTAAAGAACTCTCATTTATCTTGATTTGAACGTCAATACAGACTGATAATTTTTACCATCAGTTGCAAAACTTTCTGCGGTCTTCTCTCTCTCTCGGTATTTTCTGTTTGTTTGCGTTTGGCAGAACAACTGCATCTAGGTTTTGCGAAATAAAATTTAAGATGAACATAATCGCATTTTCATCATACCAATTATGCAAATATTCAGTACTAAAAACAATGTAAAACTTGCGTCTTTTAAAAGTTTCTGGAGTGCCCTTACACTACGCAAAAAAATGGAGGTATATTTCCGTTCTTCATTCTTTGCTGAATGCTGATTGAAAATAGGACACTTTTGCTTTCACAATCATGTTCCCTTATCCAGTGGCGGACTGGGTCTGAAAATAGTGGTTGCCAGGTGTCAGTGAGGGCCCACACATATCTATAATCGTAACATTAATTACATTAATAAATTATATGTATTTAATTTTTTATATTTAATTATATTAATTTAAATCTATAATATTTAATAATTATATATTTAATTTATTTTTTTATTATATATTTCATTTTTCCGCGTTTTTAAAATAAATCCCTTTTAACACCCTTTAATTTTCTATGTTTAAAATAACGAAACTATGTTTAAAGTTATTTGATTTTAAATTTCGTAAGTTAAATATTATATAAGAAACACGGACCTTGGGTACAGGGCTATTTTATTTATTTGCTTTAGAGAAAGAGTTCTTTTTCTCTCCCATATTTCCTGGGGGCCCAAATTGTCTTCTGTTTAAGGGGGCCCACTTGCCATCGGGCAAGCTGGCAACCTCGCCAGTCCGCCACTGCCCTTATCTCCCACTCCTCCGAGACACAGATATGTGTCTCGGGAGGGGCGGGAGTTCTAAACAAGCTTTTAATTTCGTGTTTAGGGTTTGGGTCAGGAAATCTCTGAAACATAATATTACTTGTTATTTTGTCTTTTGGCATCTTGAGGTTTCCGGGTTGTAAAAGTGACTGTATCCTTAAGATTTTCCCAAACTTTGTTGAAACCATTTCAACTTTTAAGAATCTTGGGATTAAGAGCTACAGAAAGCCTACTTTTCTTTTAAATACGACCAACTGATTTCTTAATTTTGCGCCCCCTGGCAACTGCGCCCAGGGCACGTTCCCTATCTGCCCCTCCCTAGTTACGTCACTGCATTCGGTTGCTCATTCAAAGCCCAAAAGTCTTTGCACTTAATGTCACTTCATCCGCACTTAGACATTCAAACTATCTGGCGATCGCATTTTTGTCGTTCTACAACTGAAAGTTTATTTGTCGATTCGGCAGAGCTAGAAAAATGCGCCGTGGAGGTTTCAGAAACATTGGTGGGATTTTTCTCTGGCGGATGACGAAGGAACGGAGACATCCTGTGGAAAACGAAGTTTCGTGATGGATGGTTTCCTTGAGAAAACAGAATGCGATACAATTGCGCGCATCGATCACGCGGTTTGACGTTCCGTTTTACATACTCGCTACAGAAGTCTCGATGGAAATATGCGACTTCTTTTCAGTGAATCGCGAGCTCACGACAGGCTCAACCTCAATCCGAGAAGTTAATCGACTTTCAAGTGATTCTATTTTGTGTTTATCCTTATAAACCGAGTCGGATGTTTCTGCGTAAGCAGCATCTCGCCGCTTCAGTGCCTTCGGAGTCGTACCTTCCGTGCAAGTCGGTTGCTTTTGACAAATGTATCGAATACTCATAACCGCGACTCATTCAAATTAACAAGTGCATGTTAAAATGTTACACGATAAATACTGACCTGAACTAACAAATCATAATTCATTGGTTCAAAAAAAAAAAAAAAAACGAAAACTACTTTAAATAGCCTTCAGTGGAAATCTTCGAAGACGTCTGTTTCCTCTGTAATGTTTGTTTGTTCGTTATATAACTATTTCCATACGGACTAATTCCAGCATTCGATTACAATAAACAATAAGGATTGGGAACAATTTCGAACGAAATCGAAAAAACTATTTCCTACTGTACATTCTCCATGGGAAAAAACTTTCGACAGTTCGCCAGCAACAACCACCCGACGGATTTCGACATTTTTTTTAAAATTAAAATGTTATGACGTCTAGATATGTCATGTGTCGCCTTCCCTACAACATCCCCCCCCCCATTTTTCAGACTAGCATACTTTCTATAAATGTGCATGGCGCAAAATTCGTACAGAGTGCAACGAGATGCGACAGGGCAGACACTTGGATCCAGAGCTAACAAATTTGGCACGCAATTACTCCTTGGGTTTTTAATTAGATTTAATTAAAATAGAAAATTATTTAATAAAAGTTAATCGAAATGCTAACTTTTTCCCCTCAATAAGTTCAGAGCATATTATCGCGCAAAAATCATTTTTATACCACTTTAAAATTTAAAAAAAATTAACTTTTCATCGATACCAATTTTAATTCATTCACACGTGACCTCTAACACTCACCGACACAATAGGTGAACACATTTTTGGTGTATATTTATTTTTGCTTACTGAAATGTTGCTAAAATGAACAAAGCATAATTAAAAAAGTAATTAAATCGACCTTTTCTCACCATAAAAATTCGTCCTGAATAAGTTAACTTAATCGATATCAAAAATCACGCTTATATATCTTCTTTATTTTTATTCCACACAATAAATAATATAAGTTACGCTTATGCAAATGTTTTTAGAATGCCGTAGGAGTGGAATGGAAAGAGGTCTTTCCCTCGGCGCCTCCCGGATGTTGCTGTGAAACAGTCTGTTCATTTGCTTCGACGCCTGCGCGGTGAAGGAACGAACAAAGAAGAAAGCACGAGCTTGCATTTATCGTGTTTCGGAAGTGAAGTATCGAAAGGCCAAAAACTCCCCGCTCTCTCTCTCTCTCTGTTCTGCAGTATTCTGCTGTTGATCCTCATGAATAATCAACCGAGGTTCGTGAAGCATTTCCGACGCCATTTACAAACACGCGCTAATGCTATCGCAAATCCAACTATGCACTAGCTGATCCTGCCCAGAACATCCGCGCTCCACTGACTGCACTTCGGAATTGAAAAATATAAATATTGCAAGACAACATACATTGTTTGCAATAGTAAAAACATAGGTGTAGATTTCAGCATCGTATATATTTAAATTAAGCTTAAGCAAATGTTTTTAAAATGCAGCAAAACAGGAATGGAAAGAGAGGAATAGGAGAGATGGAACCCCAAGTACACAAAAGTTATTGGATACTAATAAAAAATATATGAATATGAAACATTATTCGTACTATAAAATGTAAACAATCTTTAATAAACAGGCAGCAGTGGCTCGAACTTCTTTTCATTCGTGTTAAAATGATAATGCAGGTTAATTTACTTACGGTTAATGTAATCATATTTATTTCAAAATACAGCCATTACCAGAATTGGCGGGGTGACGCGCGAAGCGGAGAGTCTTAGCACGCAGGTTACATGTGTAAAAAAATGGGAAAAGACTCGCGAGTGGAAGTTAAAGTAAAAGTGTGGTTCTTAATGAAATAGCGTTCAAAATAAATAATTTAAAGAAGGTTAAGAAATTAAATCATTACATGTACACATTATTAAAAAATACTAGATGCGTGGCCCGGCGATGCACGTGCTATCTCGGATAATAGGATATTCCCGGGCGGAGAGAAGCGAGGTCATATGGATCCATATATTTTCATATGGCCCGCTTCTGTTTTTTTTTCAACAAAAATTGTCACTTACTTTCCCCAACAAACGTTACGAAGCGAAACACCTTAATACATAAAGGAAAGAAAACGATTTTTTAGGGGATTTCTGCAGACTCGAATGAAATTACTTTTTTTCACGTTTTCGATTTGATGAATGTAGTTGCATTGTTTGATGTAGAACCTGAAATTCTGCCATTCACACTTAAATTGTAGTAAATCATCAAAGTTTCAGTATGATGTTAGAAGGGGGACTTCACCGGGGATTAAATTGCTTGCTTCATTACAAACAAACAAATTTCACATTTTGTTTTGTTTTATAAAAATTTAAATTTTTTTGCAAATAAGCGAATTTTGAATACAATTTGAGTTTAATTGATATTTCTTTATTCATATTTATTTATCCCTGAATTTTTTTAAAGTCTGAATTTTACTTAAAAACCAGTAGTTTTTGAAATTTATATTTCTTTTGAGCCTCTAATTATTTTTTCCTTTTTTCCCGTTGTAAACGAATAACTTTAAAATTATATTTTATTTGCTCAATAGATGGCGGCACGTGACTGACCGATATTCATGATTTACTCCTGAAAATGGTTTTATTATTTTGTTTTCGTTGCTTATAATTTCAAAACACCAAGTTTGCTAAATAAGAAAAAAAACCTTTTTATACAAATTAAACCCAGGTTTCGTTAAATAAATAAACAAAAAATTCCAAGAACTGCGGATTCAAAATTGTCAATAAACAAAAAAATGCAAGAACGTTGGATGCCAAAGTTCTCGATAGATGGCACCACGGGGAAATCAATCAATTTAAGTTTTTAATTAATATCTTTTTAACTAATTACAAGTTCGGAATTTAAATAGTCGAAATGGATTCATTGGATTATTTTCCATCTTTTTGGTACTTACGGATAGTTTCAGGATTCAGTGGTTCGTGAGAAGATAGAAGAACATACATATATACGTTTGTTGACGTTCAGCCTTTAATATATAAGATACACCATAATGAATTATGAGAATATAGTAATATTTTTTAATTAGAAGTATCTGAAACGTCCCTCAATTGTACATTTCAGATGTTGAAGAAAACAGTGAAGGCATCAAAGAATCTTAATCCTGAAAACCCAGATATCGGGCCCACGGCTAAAATCTCGTTTTGGCCAAACTTTCTCAAACGTTTGTCTCTGGGCTACATTTATAGTCATGGAAAAGATAATCGAATAGGGAATTGCTTACGCTTCCATTCAAAAGGCATATTAGCGTTTGATTTTGTTTCCATCGCAAACCTATCGTTGCCATTCACAAAAGAGAAATTAACCACTCTTCTCCGCTACGTATCTTATCGTTTTATACCTTTTAAATTAGGAATCTTGCTCAGTTCTAACATTGTAGCACAGCAGAACAGCCAGCAATGGAATCTATTGATGCATAAAAAAAAAAAAAAAAAAAAATCGGCACAGATTTTAATAGGGCGGTGCAATTTCTCGGGATGCTTTCACCGATTAAACGTGAAAGCAAATCAGATTTTTATCTGTCCAAACATACGTGACGAGACTTATGATGGCAACACCTCATTCCACCGACCACACCGCATCGATCAGGCACACTTTTTCGGATGCAAAACCTTTCGACAGGCGAGAGGAAGAACCCTCGAGGAGTCATTTTTGGAAACAAAATTCTCACTCTCCGCACTTGCGGGCCTCTCTCCGGACGTAACTCAGAAGCTGTGTTTTATGGCTTGTTCGGAATGGAGAGTGACATTTAGGGGCGATAAAGCCGTTTCTGGCGAGGCGCAAAACCAGCCCAAGAATTCCTAACGACTCCATTTCACTCCCAGTACTGTTGCCGCTCCGCTCCCTTTGTTAATTGATAACTCGGGGCGATTTTTTTCTTCCATGCTGCACTTAATTCTCCTCGCGTCGCCTGCTTTTGCACCTCTCTTTCGCCCCTTTGCGATTGAGTCTCGCCGCGCAGAAGGAAAAAGTGGCGTGTTCCCGAGACGGGCTCCATTAGTTCTTAAGTGCGGCTCTTTTCTCGGTGATACACACATTATCTTGTTTCTCGCAATTCATTAGCAAATAGCTGTACTTCGAAAAAACTACTGACTGACCAAGCGAAGTCCTTTTTGAACTCGACAGCTCGGCATTTCGTCTGTTTGTATATAAATTTGCTTGTTACGCTGCCACCACCAAACGCGTTTTTCGATTTTCTTCGAATCTGACATGATTGTTCCATGAAGTCCTTAAAACTCGTACATATAAGGAATTTTAATTCTCAATTCCGTTTCAAGATGGTGGTTTCAATATTTGGCGACTTTGGCACCATTAAAACACTTTGGGCCATTTTGGTAATGGCGAGACATTTTATTATAATTTTGCTAATACTGATGAAAGCGGGAACTTGTGTTAATAATTCGCATTCGAAAAAAAAAAAAAATGGTTAAACCTTTAAAAACTTCGATAAAAATATCTTAGATTTTTTTTTTGGGGGGGGGAGGCAAGGTCTACTGTTCACAGAAATACAGTTCAAGTTATTTCAGAATGAATCGGGAGATTATATTTTATTAAAGATATATCTGTTATGAGTAATATAATCTGGTGTTTCTCACCAATTTTGTAGGACTTTTATTCTAGAAAGTCTTTAGTGGACAAATTAATAATTTAAATAATTATAATTTTATTATGATAAGTGTTTAGTAAAATTATAATTGTATTCTTCGTGAAAACTACACATAGAGCAATTTTCTTTTTCTCTTTATTTCTTTTAATAGAACTAACATTGGATCTTCGGAACACTTTTCATATAGTAACTATTTTTTTAAAAAAATCTTCCAAATCACAAATATATTTATACTTATTTATTTAAAATTTTCCCGGAAATCTTCGTCCCTCTTTCGAATCCGGTGAAGTTGATGCAACTTTAATTTAGGTATGTTTTCGGTTTTTATTTCAAACATGTCCAAATTTAATTACACACTAGCCGCTCTCGCCGCCCTCCTGGAGGGTTGGCGGCCAGCACCCACTTTGCTCAGCAGTACACCTGCCACCTCGCTGCTTCGAGGCTCTCATCCACTACTTTTTTTGGTTCAGCATGAAGATCAGTGGGAACTCGTAAAAATGTTTTGCCTTGCGACACTGAGCACGAGTAATGAAACATTTCTCTTCATTCATTTCTCTAATAATCGGAACGTAATATATTGTTATTCCATATATTGTATCGAAAATTCTTTTTGTCCAAAGTTATTTTTCTGTAAAATCTACTACAAAGGCGACAGTGTCTGATGAGGAAAGAGGAAAAAAACACCTTATTTTTTGTATGAACTTCACCATAAGTGTTTTAAGGACTTGTAATTTCTCTGGCATCACTGATTTGTTTCAATCGAATGAAAAAAAAAATCAAAAGTCTGTTACGCCAGTTGAGATTGATTCTGTCGTTAATTTAAGATAAAATAAAGCTTTGAATTTAATTTCAACAATTCCAGCCGTTTTCGAAGTAGCTTTCAGAAAGTGAAGTTAGCATTTAACGATTGGATTCAGCAAAGAAATTTGTTCTGCCGAACAGAAAGATTCGATCAGGAAAGATTCGTTGGGTTTTCTTCGTCAAAGCACTGTCGACTCTCCCTCCACCCGACGAGGGAAAAACACCTGCAAGAACGCGGAAGCTTTTATTCTTTTAAAAACGGCCTTGACACCTTGTAATTCCTTTCTGAGATGGAATTCTCACACACCTAGTAAACGGAATAAAATAGCCACCATTAGGCATGATATTTCAGCCGTCTTATTCAACCCTTAAAGGCCCGATTTTTTTAAAAATGTTTTTTGACTTTCATTTCTTGAATAAAACATGAGAAAATCCTATTTTGTTTTAAGTATGGTTTATAGCTAAATAATAAATATAAAAAACTTTTAAAAAAAAACGCTTTTACCAATATATTAAAAAAGAAAATAAGTTCTTCTCAAAAATCTGGAAGTGAAAACAAAAATCGGAAAAGCGTGAGGCGCAGGTAGAAAAGCTGTAAGTAAATTAGAATTGTGATCACATTTGTAATATGTTTTATATGATGAATGTTTAATAACATTTCGTTTCTTATGATAATCATTGCGGTTTTATATCTTTCTCCTATTGTTTTCAGCGCCTCACGCTTTTACGATGTTTGTTTTGACCCCCAGATTTTTGATAGAAAAATATTTTTTCCTTTTTTAATGCATCGGTAAAGGCGTTTTTTAAAAATTATATTAATTATTTTTTTAGTTTTTATTAGTCTTTAATTTATGTCATAATTCAGCGTCATAAATATTTTGGGATCTTAGAATCAATTTTTCATGAACTAATTCCGACAATTATTTTATTAAAAAGTAATCTAGATCTGTAATAGGTTAGGTTAACTTTCCGTTTTGAAGCAACACGAGGGCTTTTTATATATGTAATAGGCTATACTTATTTTCATTGAAACATTTAAATTACTGTGTAAAGTATTTTAGTTCTCAAAAATGCTATAGTTGGAGCTACTGAAACCTACCGAGTGCAAACATGATTTTGCGATTTTTTTAAATTGGTAATTGAGAGCTCTAAAATTATTAAAATATTGCATTGCCGTCGAGACCCAATAAATATAAAAATATTCAGAACTATAGTGCATTAAGAAGTGGATGAAAAAACGATCACAAAATTCCAACCTTATATACATACCTACAAACATGAAACATTTCGAACTTAGTAAAAACTTTTAATGAAACATTTCGAACTTAGTAAAAGCTTTTAATGAAACATTTCGAACTTAGTAAAAGCTTTTAATGAAA
>BGPR01004268.1:49170-62283 GCA_013235015.1 Araneus ventricosus | reverse complement strand
AACTTAGTAAAAGCTTTTAATGAAACATTTCGAACTTAGTAAAAGCTTTTAATGAAACATTTCGAACTTAGTAAAAGCGTTTAAAAATAGTTTGAAGCCATCGACAAGACTGGGCTTTAATTGAAAAAAAATCTCCTTCTGTATAAAATTCTATAATATCAAACACATATGATTTTTAAGAACTAATAATCAGGATAAGGAATTTCCTCCAACATTGTAGAATAATACGTACAAACAAAGCTACAGCCTCAAGTGAAAATCATCAATTTATTTATCTTCTTTTTTTATCAGCACTCGGGCTGAAATCTATACTTTGTCAATTGATTTAATAACATTTTCAGCGTGAATTCTATTGACATCAACAGGCATTAGAGCTTCAGCATTATTCTCAAAAATTTTAGAGGGCAAAATTGGGTATGTTGCTGAAAGGCAACACCGGGCCTTTGGGTGTGAAATGCAGCTGATGGAAAATATCACAAATTGTTAGTTTGTAAAGCTCAGTATAATTTCAAGAATTTATTCTCGAAATCTCATTTATGAATTAAAAGAATTTCCTAAATAGATTTAAGGTTATTTAATCATTTCGCATGAGAAACCTAACTGCGCATGTCATCTAACTGCACATTGTGAAACAACGCGCAGTTAGATGACACGCGCGACCAATGTCCTTTGCATCCCGCAATGTGCGCATTACATTCTGAAATTAACCTGACGTGCATTTACATTCTGCTGTGTTTCAGGCAGAATTACGCTTTCCTTCCAAAGAACGCACTTCTTCTGGACTCGTACATCAAACGGACATTTTTTTGAACATGAAATGTTTGCAATATGTTTACCACAATATTTTCTCCAGTTAACAACATCGATTTCGAAAATCTTTTTTTTTTCATCGTTGTCAGGCGACGTGTTCACAAAACAAAATAAAAATCGGTGGCGATGCCATTATATTTCTACTTCTCTTTTTCAAATAAGCGCGTGTCAAACGACGGTTTTGTTTTCATTAATTTCTTTTTAAAATAGATAGCCGCCTTCGGCGACCAGCTCTTCGCCCTAATATTAATAGCCCGTAGCCTACGTTTGCAACTTGGCGGCTGCACTACTGAGGAACTCTGCCAAAGTTTCATTTTGAGATGTATTTCGAAAATGGAGACAGTGCGTGGCAAGGGACCATTGATTGTGTATTTAGACATCACAAGCTTCCATATGAAATCGAAATTGTCGAAATCGGTCCAGTGGTTGAGACTGGGGGGACTGGTCCTCTGGTTTTGCCAATTATTTTAAATATCTAGAGTTATATTTTTATGACGCCATTATATTTTAAATATCTTAATACGAACTAAATAAAACTTTGAATATAATCAATATCCATTCTATGTCTTTTTATTTGCAAATATCACAACATCAGCAAGAATTGACTACCTTAAACAATCTGAAGGTAGCGGATTGTTTCCCAGCAGAAATAAAACGGTGTAAAATGTAAAAGTTATTCGAGATATCGTTCGAACATTCTACGTTTTTACGTCAACTACAAGACTGCTCCTATTTTACATTTCAACGAGCGCAAATTGCGTAGAAAATGTGGGACAATCGATTTGAAGTGCCCTTCGCAGCCACACGTACGAACAATCCGCCGCAATTCTTCGCATGAGTGAGCAGCCGATTGGATAAATTGTTTGATACAGATTGCGAGAGAGCAAATCGTTGTTTTCAAATTTTTGCGCTGATATGCGGATAAAGTATTCATTATATGTATCCCAGAGTTTATGCGAAAATAAAAATGGCTATATTTAGCTCGGAACTTTTCCAGGAACATAATTTGTTCAACTGTTTTTTTTTTTCCAGAAACGAAAAAAGAATGATAAATCTCAACTGTTTGAAAAAAAAAGAGGATATTTGTCAAACTTTTATATTTATGAAACGAATATATTTTAGTCTGAATTTTAGGGTGGAATGACAGTGATTGCACGTATCCAAAGTATAAGGATTTTTTTTTTTTTTTTTACGTTTTTAAGAAAAACATTTGGGTACAAAATCCATTTGAATGAAAAACAAATTTCTGAACTGTCAAGTTACCTTGAATATTGCCCTTGTAAAATAATACTAATAAAAAATTAGAAGAATTTTGCACAAGAATGATGTTAAATTATCTTTTTTTTCTATTTTCATTAAAAAATTTATATATATATATATATTTGTCAATACCCTGATTAAGTAATCAGTCACTGAATGCTTAAACGGAACGCGCCAGTCGTTGGGATAAAAAAGGAACACTAGATTTGCTCATGCGACAGGCTTAAATGGAATTTTACGACAGAATCCATCATGAACACATTCGCGGAGAGTCAATATTTTGATGAGCTGCAAAAATAGACGATTTGTTTTCACATTGAATTGAAAAATTGAACGCTTTGGCATTCATATCATTTTCCATCACAGTGAAAATGTATGCTGTAGTATGTTGAACAAGAAAATTGTAATTCAATTATTTAAAAGAATAGTTGCCCAATCCTCGACCTTTGTCTATTGACCGACTCGTCACATAGTACTTCTAGCATGTGTTTAAGAAAATGAATTCCGTTGTCTTTGGTGAATTTAAGGGACTTCATAAAAAGTATTCTGGATGTAATATATATTTACGCACCCAATTTAGACGAGACCAAACATGCTGAAAAATCGAAAGATAAGTGCTTCTGCCTTCGTTCAGTGGCGCAGCGATGGAGAACATCGCTTTGATCTGTGCTTTCCCCCCCCCCCCCCCCGGGGGGGGGGCCGAGAATTATTCACGCTCAATTATGTGCCAGTGTCTTATTTCGAAAGATTTCACTGAAATGCACCAAATGATTTAATTTTTTTTGTCTTAATCCGGGAAGGTCTTTTCGGATCGAAAATGGGGGATTTTTATTTCATTCGGTAAAAGCCGCGGCGGCCTGGTCTCGACCTCGGGGCCGGAAGTTTCCAAGCTCAAAACCCGATTCCACCGAAGAACCGCCGTGCAAGCGGGTGTGGTGCACGTCACATCCGTCGAGGCCAAATGTCCTCCCGTTGGTGCGGTGCGAAAGTGTGGAGAGGGGATGCCAGCTCGGGTGTCGTCCTCGTCATCTGACCTCGGTTCAAAATGCGATGTTCTTCCAAAAATATCCCTCGCGTTGCTGCAGAACGGGACGTAAATATAACTAAACTATTTCATTTGACCTTAAATAATGAATCTAGGACATTACTTTTTATAACGGCTAGACTTGCCTGCAGATAAAATATCGTGGAAATACAGGATGTCCAAGAAAAAATCTTTATTTTTGTTATTAATTTTTAGAATAGCAAAGATGAAATGCAGTTTTCGGCAAAAGAATGAAGAAATCTAAGTTTCTTTTTACAGCGCCATCGGTGTAGTTCTGTGTGAACTCCTTTGGCAGCTCGAAGAATGTCCAGTCTGTACTCGATTTCCCGCTGTTAAGTGTTTAACATTTCCTTGAAGCTTCTGTATCCATGAATAACTACCACACTTGGTGGACATCAGGCGAAACTTCTTTGTACTGTCTTCGGCAATTTGGTTTCCGCTAACCAAAATGCACGCTGCGCTTTCTCCTGAACCGTCTCCATTTTCGTTTCTTATTAGAGCTGTAATTAGCGCCATCTTCCTCAGACTACTGATACTAGAATTAGAAAGAGACTGTGAGACTTCTTCATTCTTTTTGCCACAAACTACATTTCATTCTTCCTCAGACTACTGATACTAGAATTAGAAAGAGACTGTGAGACTTCTTCATTCTTTTTGCCACAAACTGCATTTCATTTCAGCTTTTCCTATAATTGTTTAGAATAATGAAGACAACGAATGAAATCGCATGAATCAAACAAGGTTCCGCCAACTCCACATTATTTATTTCTTGTTCACGAGTGCTGCATTCAGACTGTTTCTTCCATTCCAGGCTGCCCACCGTGCACGTGATGGCTTCTGTCCTGGCCTGGATGTCCTCCTGCATCAACCCCATCATCTACGCCGCCATGAACCGGCAGTACAGGCAGGCGTACGTGCGGCTCTTCTGCGGGCGCAAGGGGAGGGCGAACAACTCGAGCTCCAGCACCGCCCGCTCCGGCTCCAGCCACTCCAAGACGCTCATGTCCGAGGTGTTCGTCTTCAACCCCACCTCGAACGGAAGCAACGGGCACTGCGCGCAGAACAACGAGAAGAACAAGAAGAACGAAGAGAACAAAATCTAATCACACAGGACAGCCCTCTAAAAGTATTCTGATGACCGTTTAAAGGAACGAAACTTTTCTACAGAATTACTATTATTATACCAAAGAAATGTCAGATCAGATCTTCCATTCGCAATGGAAGAAAATTTTCAAGCGGAACATTTCGTTTAAAAATGAACTTGCGTTGGATCTCCATTGAAAAGAAATGTTTCCTTCGACTGAATGCTTTTGAGAATCGAACGCATCCGTAATGTCATTTCCACCTGCCTTCGACGACACGAACCTCATTTGAGCAAATGAAAGAAGGACGCGCTTTGCCGATTCCTGCTGCAGCTCATCTTTTGAGCAATGGTACGACCTCTCGCACAATCATTTCATTTTATAAACAAGTACTTAACAAGCACACCAGAGTTTCTTCCACGGCTAGACTTCAAGAATATGGTGCGGATCTCTGTCTTCCTTTTGGAGAGTGTTTTATTGATGGGCGACGAGACCGCACCACACTCTCCCTTCTTTTGTGTGAGCAACGATATCAAAAGTTCCATCGGAAACGAAAGTAAATTTTTAGTGCCTAATGCAGAAATATATTTCTAAACAAGGAGGGGGGAAGGAGATAAAAATAAATCAGATTTATTTATTTGGATATTAAATTGTATGCAAAACCCATCTGCGCATTGAATCTGCTTGTTTGTGTACCATTTCATGTATTATATCCTATTTTATTCGAATATTGTATCTATTCATATTGCAGTGTGTTGTATGCCAAGTTTTGCATTTCTTATTGTACGTTGTATACTTATATGATTACTGAGAGAAAGCGTGGAGTATTTTGCATGTCTACAGAAGCACAATTATTTATAACATTTGGACAAAACTGGACAGCGCAATCAAACAAACTTTAGCTAATTCCAAAAGCCGAGGCCTTTCTACTGCACCTCTCCTTCAAAGTACGGATGTTCTCTTAATTTGACATGAACGTTTCCTTTCTAGGAGTTGGAAATAATTCGTTGGAGGTAATAATAAATAAGTAATTCTCTTTGTTAAAACCAAATGTTTATTCAAAAACTCCAGATAAATACTAGTCCGGTGCATGTAAAATTTTTAAAAATCAAGAGGGCATTTTTTAGATTCAGAAAATGGGCGCAACAGTAATCGAAACAACTACTATTTTTATAGCAAAGTAGATTCAGAAATGAAAACTGTGAAGAGAGTTTTATTACTCTGTTCACTAATGAGCATTTTTCTGAAAAGACGCAATCATTATTTTATATCGTAACTTCTCAAAAAACAGTAAACTTATTTTTCTGGTGTATAGCAGTAAAATTTTATTTCAGAAGCACAATTAAACAAACAAAAAAAAAGTTAAGTATACTTTTGATATTTCCCAATTTTATGTTGTCCAGTTAAACTTTATGAACTTTACAGATGAACTTCAATTATAGTATATTTTATATTTACGAAATATTTTGCTTCAAATTTTGGATGAATTCTTTTTTATAATAAAATATTTAAAAAATGCTCAGTTTTTTTTTCTTTTTTCAGCAATGGACATGCTAAACATTTTAGCTGGGTGTTTGTGACACTAAAGAAAACATACAAACAAAACAATATTATCATTTATAATACTAGCCGCATTTGGCGACCAGCTTTTTCACCGGGATGACTAGTTAGGAAATTTTCGATTAAATCCTTCATACGCAACTTGATCTTAACGGCTCCCTCGCCAAAGTATTTTTAAATTTCAAATGTTGGTAGACTGTTTCAGAATCCTTAAGCCTTCTGTTTATTGTGTTATGCTCCTCCCTGATTCTCTGTCATCTCTACTAATAATAAAGGAGAATGTGTGTATGTTGTTGCGCTCTACAGGTCGGACCACTGGACTACGAAATTTGGCATATACATACTTTTGAGGGCGGGAATGTGCACTTCGGAGCCCCCTTTTTTGAAATTTCAATTAGTTAAAAATTAAGCAAAATTTTTGAGTTGATAACACAGCAAAGGACCACTGCATGCGTGGAACTGTTCCTGAAACATTTTGCCGGCTGAAAATCTGCCATTTACGTTCTTGTATACGAACAGAAATTATTGTAATCATCAAAAAAAGAAATAGACTTCGAGGTTTTGATATATCTCCACGTTTCGGAACTTTTTTCGTAGTCGAAAGAAAAAAAATTGTCACCCGTATGTCAGTGTGATGCCACAAGCTAGAGGAGTGAAATTTGGTGCACAGTCATCACGCAAAAATTGCAGATCTCTACATTTTCGGATCAAATTCGTGAAAGGCAATTTTTCAATGCGTTTGAATGTTTTTTAAGCCAATCGGACTTCGGTTAAAATCGCCTTAGACAAAATTATTTCCGATCACAAATTAAAAGCGACATCCTTTTGTAGAGAAAGTCGGTACTTTTCGTATAATTCCCGAGATTTTTCATTTTACACGAGCGCATATTGCCTCTTTCGAAATTCAAAGATATTCTTAGATTAAGTCAAATCCATGATATACGTCGAAATTATACAAGAGCTTAAATGCGTTCATTCCAACTTCAAAACAATAACACCTTATTTTTAAAGTATGCATAAGGAAGATCAGACAAATAAAAAAAAGTATTAATTTATTGATTATTGCAACTCCAAATCGGAGGATGTATGATAATGACGAGTCTCGAACACTTTGGCTTCATACAGCCGTTTGGATTTTGTTTCTTTAACTTCCCTCTCTTTGAAGGGGAGGGGATTAACCTTCACACCCTACGGCTGATGGAAAAAAGCTTAATTTTGGATCGTGAACAGAAGAAAACGACAACACGCGAGCCGTATCACAATTTGCAAAGTGACAACTACACCAACACGGGATTGTTGCCCAGAGGAACCGGCTCAATCCTAAGGTTTTAGAGCACAAAGATGGCTCAATCCTAAGAAAAGATCCCTCCGGGCACAAGGGATATATGATAAATTATCACACATTAGTAGTTAAGACGGGATTGTTGGATCCTTGCCCCCCCCCCCCCCCAAGCAAAACCGATCCTGATGATTCTTGAAAGTACCGCTTCAATCTTCGTTTCCTGACTGTACTCGCGTTGGTGTGGGGTGCCAGCTCAAGTGTAGTCCTCGTCATCTGTCCGCGGTCCGTCCGAAAATAGCCCTCGTGTTGCTTCAAAACGGGACTTGCAGTTCCGGCAGCTTTAGGCAGAAATTAAATTACTTAATTTCTAATTAAATAATTTTAATTAAAAAGTACTTCCCTCCTTTTTGGAGTTATTTTACACAAAATGTTTTCTATTGATTAAAAAATACAATTTAAAAGTTGTTGCTAAATTAATTCAGGATTAAAAAGGTTAAGAGAGACGTTCGTTACAATTGAATTTGATTAGATTAGCATGTCATTTCGGAAGCTGCGCGAGGGCCATTTTGAGACGTGGTCGAAACCGGAGCAGACGCTCCGTCTCCAAATTTTCATGCTCCAAATTTCCATGGACGTTTTATCCCAATGAAATGAACGGTGACCGCGTACGTGTCATGTCAGATGTTTGGTGGAATCTGTTTCGAACTCGCGCCCCTCCGGTACCGAAGCTGATACCCTGCCATCAGGCACGGCCTCGGACCCACGATTTCCACCGCAAATCCCGGCTTCTGTCATGTTCTTGGGTAGAATCGCATCATCACCGGCGTGCGTTGGAAAGTAAGTCAAACAATATATATGAAATGTATTCGTTATTGTAATCGTTAAATGATTAAACAGGCCGAGTTATTAACTAATTTTCATTTTATTATGGGAGAGTGACGAAATGTACGTACATCTTCGTTTAAGTTTTCATGCCAAAAGAGAACAGAAGATCCCTGCTTTTTCTCAGGTAGGGATTTAACAGGTAGACATGTGATCAAAGTGAAGGGAATATTGGGTATTTTTCATAAGTTACGTAGGCGTTTCAGGGAAAAAGTCTGGTGCCAAAGAGACGCTGTCATGATTTTCTGTGGGCACGTGAAAGCAATGAAATATTCTTTTAGTAATAAATATGCCAAAATGAGAGATTTAATATACCTCCAGCGCGGGAAAAAAACGAAACTGGAGTTTTAGAAAAGTGATTTAGGAATACATTAAGATTTTAAAATATATAATATTAGAATTTGAAATAAAATTAAGTGAGATTATTACATATATATTTTTTAACTGTACTTGATTCAAGGAAAGTTCCTCATAATTAAATAAAAAAGATGTTCAATTCATTCAGGTAGACAAGATGCAGTTTTCCAGTCATAATCATCTTCAGTGTTTTGTGAAGGGAAAAAGAAATAGAAACCAAATCAACATCACGCTTATTTATTTATCAAATGCCATTTACAAAGAAAAAACAATTCCATTCGTATGTCTGTGAACGATACAAAGGCCATAAATGAAGCAACTACTGAGATCGATGAAGATCGCTTCGGCGTGAATTACATAAAATCAAGCAAAGATAATTTAATATGCAATGTTTAAACCACAATTTCATATACAGGCCAAAATAAAAGACAAAACAAATATATATACAGTGATGTTTTGGACTATAATTCCATCCAATACATAAATCTCAAAGACACACTCTTCTTCAAAGTACAAACACACACTTGACATCATTTATGCATAACGCTGAAATATTTCATTATAAATAGGAGAAAAAAAAAACACACCTTAAGATTATTTTCATAACAGTGTGTAGAAAGTATAGTCTCTTTTTCAAAACTGTCTGTTTTTATACATATCTTTGATTTTAAATAAATACAGAGAGTTAATTTAGAGGCAGGATACATGATCAATTTAAAAAATTGCACGGAATAACAAAATGTTGCTTTTTAACAATACTTTAAAATGCTCACATCTCAACAATATTTGTGGCATTTAACTGCCACAAAAATTTCAGTCACGTTTCATAAAAGAACCATTAAGTAAGGGTTTCATCCTTCCCAAGTCCTTGTTCATTATTAATGCTTTAATAAAGCGACAAAGCAGGCTTTTATATTAAACTTAACAGATGCACAAACTTGCAATGAAGCATTTCAGCACTGCACTGGTTAAAAGGATGAAAAACCCCACATATATAAAAATTAATGCTTCAAGATCTATGAATGATTTTCAAATAAATTGGACATTTTCAGTCTCAATCCTTAATATCATAAAAATTATTACTAAAATGAATTTTTTAAAATACTTCTACAGCATGTATTGGCACAACACTATCTAAACAGCAAAATGCCATAGGGAGCATGCCAATTTATTTGATGTGAGACAGTTGAATATACTACACCCACACATAAGTTTAAATTACCCCTTTCTATTGAAAGTTCAATTATAATCCAGAAGTCGATAATGCCCGAAATAGTAATACTTTTATATTTTCACATCATAAAATGGACGGAATAAGCCAACTAGCATAATCTGGTTGACAGAAATCTTTTCATAATCGCTTTTGTATAAAAACCTCTTCAACTGCAATAAAAATATATCACCATTGTGTTAATTTTATTGCAAATAGAAAATAAAAACGTTTTAAAAACTTATTAGCACCAACATAAAAATAAATAATTCAGTAAAATTTGACAATTAATTAATGAAACTAATAAATGACTAGATTTGTTTAACGAAAAATAAGACCAGTTTTCACAAAGGCTAGTTTTTTTCCCTATACATACTAAGTACATTTGACCAGCATATTATTGTGCAATAACAGAACTTTCTTGCGAGAGAACGATAAATATGTGATTCACACTCGATCAAGATATGCAGTTGAAAAAATTTAATCAATTATGAAAGGCTTTCAGCATTTCGCAACTGATTGTGCATAATCACTATGCACGAAAAGTACAGAACTAACAACAGTGTTTACACAGTAACGAATCATTACATTACGACCACCGGCCTAACAAGCAATATTTATCTGATAAACAGGACCCTTTGGTGAGGTGCCCGTGGAGAGTTTGATATAAAATTACCAACAACACGCTCTCTGATTTCCGTACATTGTAGAATGGTAGACTCACTTTCCAAATTGAAGGTTCTATTAGGATCCTGAACGACGAATCTGGAGGCTGGAGCCTTAACAGAAATTCAAACCATTGTCTTGTGCTCGTTCTTGAAGATCCTGACAGTGTGACAAGTAGCATTAACCTGTTGCTAACAGTCCCGCAATATACTTAACATGAAAGCTAAACAAGATCCAAAATAACATCCAAATGCAGAGGAGTTGCCAGATGTTCCGCAAGAAAATATCGCCTACATTAAAACACCTCAAGGGTCGAATTGTCTCTCTGCCATCCCCTGTGTAGCATTCCAGGTAGAGCCACCTGGCTGAACAGAAGAAGAATCCGGCCCGACTGGATTCAGACACTGCCGACGGACCACTCTCGGTTTCCTCAAGCTCACTGCAGCCACTATGGCAGGAGCCCGCCTGGCTATCCCGAGTCCATATGCAAAAGGCAGGAGTTGTTTAGACGCTGAAATATATTGTACTACTGTCAAACTGGGGTGGACGAGTAACGCGCAACAGCGATCCAATGGATCGTACACAGCACTGCACCGCACTTTGGACGCACACTCATTGCAGAAGAAAGGAGAAAACGTACCTAATTTCCAATTCAAACTACGATGGTTTATTTTTTTTTATCAGCTTTTCCGACAGTTTCGTGTCTCCAACAGTGCCCGAATAAAAACACGCCTACGGATCTATTTTGCGTCCTGGGCCTGAAAAAACTGCTTCTCCAGACTAAGGCTGGTCGTCAGGCAATAACTCAATCACGGCACACAATTCAGCTGCGCACACGAGCGGATTGAGCCGACAGGGGGGGTCTCCGGAAACATCACACGCATGCTAACACGTATTGTAATTCACGAAGAATTCTTTTAATTCATATAATTTTGCATTCTTTTAAATCTGAAGATAATTCACTTTTATATTTATTAATGACATGCAATAATTGGTGTTACTTGAAATTAATAATGTCCATTCATATAAAATCAATGCGTGGTTACGCACATAACTAAATCACTTTTACAGACATGTCAATATAATTTTAGTTCCCCCCCCCCTAAATTTAGGAACTTTAGATGAACTAATGTTGAAAAATAGGGTGTATTTTTCTCTACAATGAAAGGATTTTCACAACTGGGCAGGAAGGAAATGGACGGTTATAAAATTCAAGAAATTGTCTCTTCAGAAGTGCGTTATCGGTGAATGATGCGCGTGAAATCTACATAAGAATCGCACATCCTCGGTCCCCAGTGAACGGAGAGCACTCGCCGCTTCAGTCAGGTGTTGTGCAACTCGCTGAAGCGAGTGCGCTTCAGGTACATCCGAGAACATATCAGTGGACGGAGACACTTCGTTCATTTTTGGCGAAACCTCAGCCGTGACTGCTGGCGAGTACCAAGCCTTCAATCCGCCCCTGGTCGCACATATTCTTCATAAGCACGCTGAGACAGAAGTTATTCGAAATAAACACCAATGCCGCATCCAAACCAGACTGAATAGTGTTCTGCATGAAGCAAACATACACGTAACATCTTGTAGAAAAGAAATTTAAAAACATTTCAAAAATAACTTAACAACCCTTGGGTGATTCCCGCACCGGCCGTCAGAGCGCGCCGAGGACGAGGCGCTCGAGGTTGGCGAGGAGACGCCCGGTGAAGGCGCTCGCCAGTCATTCCATGCTCGCGTGGTTCAGCTTCTTGAACTCGGCCACCTGGGACGCGACGTACTCGAGGATGTGCTTCCCGTCCCGCTTGTCCGACGGCAGCTTGTCTGCCACGTTCAGCACGTCCCCGCACTCCCGGATGAAGTACTCGACGTCCTCGTCCGCGCACTTGTTGGTCAGCTGCGCCAGCCGCGCCTTCTCCGTGCTGAACGCCTCGTCCAGGTCGAAGAGCTCGAGGGCCGGCTTCTGCAGCTCCCGGAAGGACGGGGGGAACACCTGTCGGATGAAAGAGAACACGGGACCGTCAAGCACTTCGTTTTCATTGGAGTCTTTACTGCCCTACCGCCATGAGAAAAACCCCGAGCAGGGTTGCCTCAAGTAGACGAGTCGAAGAAAGGAGGGAAACGGGTATGAAATCAACCGCAACATTTGACAACCTAAGCGCACTACCAATGGGCGAGGAATTCGTTTTCGACCGAAGTACAAAGCGAAATGAGACTTTCGCCGGCTCTATCTGCGCCAAATGAAAAGGCCCTTTCCTTCACCCCCAAAATGTAGTGGAATATCCCTTTTCCATAACGACCGCAACCGGTATGTCTGGTGTCTGGGGCTTTTCTCGTAGCGGTACGACAGTAGCTTCTTCCACTTTGGAACGAAGAAAAAAGGAACGAAATTTGTTTTTTTTTTCCGCGGCCCCAAACGGGTGCAGAGGTGAGAAAATAAAATACAACAACGAAAGCATTAACTGATCAGAACTGAAAAGAAATTTGAGAGCATTTATATTTGGAAAACATTTAAGAAATCATTTTATTCACAGTGGCTTTCTTACATACTTAACGTGGGGGCAGTGAAGCACCTGACGCGTCGCCACGGTTTTCGCGGTCCCAAAATCCATACACTCGCTCCCGTTTATTGTGTTGGACATACTTCAAGAAACCCTTACGCAGATCGCAGGCATCGAGACAGTAATATTAATGAAATAATTAATTAATTCCGTTTTGTTCTTTCTGTCTAATGTTAATAAATAATTTTTTATTACACTTGTAACCTTATTTTTGGATGCATCCTCGTAAAATAAATTCCGTATTAGTTTTTAAGTTGTCCAATCTGGTTCGACTTGCATACATGGCAGGTAAAGCCGGTCCGAACTTCGCACAACGAGGGCGGGATTATCAAATAGGCAAAATAGGAAACTGCCTCGGGGCTCTGAGGCTGCGATATCTTTTTGCGCTATTTTTGGGGCAATTTAAT
>BGPR01004268.1:13229-39170 GCA_013235015.1 Araneus ventricosus | reverse complement strand
GAAAGTCGGGAGGGAAGTGGTGCCCCCGGCCCCCGGTGCACCAGAAGCCTTAATATCCATCTATTCACGCGAGATATTGAAACCCACTCTCTGGAAAGTACTCCGATGTTAAATGTTTTGTTATCTCGGTTTGTCCAAATTATAATTAATAACGAAATTAAATTAAAAATCACTACAAAATATCAGGTCTTGGGGGTTGGGGAGGATAGACCCTACAGGCCTCAAATCGGCCTTTGCAGATCTCTAAATGTAGAACACACATAAATGAATAAAGAGAACCCCAGGCCAGATGAATAACCTGCATCCGCCTCTTCCCCTATGGAAATGATTAGCAGTAACCGCACGGGGTTCTCTTTCACATTTTGAATGTCAGTAAAATAAAAAGCACAATAACATAAATAGACAGTTGCCTACTTTGCATATTTGACAATCCGGGCCTGCTTAAACTTTTTCGGGAAAAGAGACTATTTTTTAAAAAATTCTCAAAATTCAGCAAATTACATTAGATATTCAAAACAAATTTCATTAGGTCGACAAATTGCTGCTTCTATCTGACGGTGCATTGATTTTTCCTTCTATGATCATCAGAAACGATACTACGGACAAATATGTGGGGAAAATTACCTAAAACAACGCAAAATATTAAACAAAAATTTTTCTTCATTAAATTTTAAAATTCGGGCTTTGAGGTGCATCAAATTCCAGGCTGTAAGTGTTATTCGACTCGTCTGGACACTGCATACAAACGCTTCTTATTAATAAGTATAGATATCGCCCCGAGCTTTTCAGAAGGTGAAAATGGGATTTTCACTATTTATAATTTTTTTTCATCAATGCCTTTCATCGTAAAGGTTCCAAATTTGGCGCCTGTCATTCATCCGAGGCCCCACTTTATGCCGGCATTCGGCGCCAAAATTCCCTTTTCAGGTTCAAGACTTTCATATGTTTTTAGTTCTTAATAAAAATTGTGGAAAATGAGATCCAATTAGATTTAAGAGTAACTATTTAACGTAACACATTTGTGATGATATGGACGGAAGACCACAGCCTTAGATGGCATAACCTCCCATTTATAGGATAGCATACAGTAAAGAAATGACATTTACTTCACAAAATATTTTATGCAAAATTAATAATTAAGATAAACTTTTCAATGTACGAAACAGATGATACATATAATGTTATAATATTGATAATAGTACGCATAATATGATGCAGTGGAACTTGTCTAATTGAAACATTTTTAATTCGAATTCATCGGTAATTCGGACTTTTCCTCTGGTTTCTTGAATTCCATACTAGCATAATGTTAAAAAATCTATAATTCGAATTTATTGTTGTTCATTCGAAGTCAAAACTAAAAACTGCAAGGCACTGTTTTTATATAAAAATTGTTATCATCAATTAAATATGTCTGTACCAAGTGTGTTCAGTGATTACAAGTGAATAATTTTTTGAAGCCCTCAACTCATTCGAGGACTTGACTGGTATTCAGTCAAAAAAGCAATCAGAAATTTCACACATTTTAAAAATTTTTGGGCAAGGAAAGATGTGAATTGGTGAACTGTGCCGTTTATTTTGAAGTTTTATTGCACCAAATGCTGCATTCAAAATGTTGCGTGCTGTTTGTTTATTAAAATGAGTTATTTATTGAAATTATTATCATCAAAATCATAATTTTTCACTATAACTATTATTATAACTTTATCAAAATTACTTACTGTTCAATTATCAATCACGTATTATTTATTATAAAACTGTTACATATTAAAAGTGAATCTTTACTGCCATTTTTATTTTAAAAATCGTCGTTTTCGCTTACTTTTCTCATTTTTAGACCCAGATTTTCTTAATTCGAATTCTTATTGCGGTTATGTCAACTTCGAATCAGCCAAGCTCCACCGTATGCATCAAAATCATTTTCACTAAAGATCATAAGATCCCCTATTGGAAAAAATTCAAAATACCGGTATCAAAATGATACCGGAACCAGTAAAAATGATACCGGGACCAGTGAAAACATACCGGAAATTTTAAAGCCGGTATGAAATCATACTGGAAATTTTGAAGCCGGTATGATATCACACTGGAAATTTAGAAGCCGGTATGATACCATACTGGAAATTTTGATACTAGTATGAAAACATACTGGAAATTTTGAACCAGTATAAAAATATACTGGAAGTATTTAAGACAGTATACTGGTTTAAATAGTGTAATAAGTGCGTAACAATAACTTAAATACTTGTAATATAAAAAGTTTGATTAACCATATATGTGTATGGAAGTGGATCCGCGGAGGGAGAGAGATAAGCCCCCTAAAGTAGGCGTAGACTAATTTTTTTTAAATAAAATTAGTTATTACTAGGGGGCTCTGCCCCTGCTCGCGAAAGCTCGCTAATCCCCTGGAGGATTGCAATCCTCCCGCGTTTGCTACGCAAACCTTGCTCGCTTCGCTTGCTACAATGAAAACACTGCGTGTCTTAGCAAAAATATTGTAAAATTTATATATATATATATGAATCCTATATTTTGCTTCTGATCCTTTAATTTAAATCAGCACAGAATAAAATATTTTAGCCTCAAAAAGATATTTTTCTTCAAATAAAACTTACAAAGAAAATTATGAAAGTGATAAACAAATGAATAAGAGGTGCAAAATTAAAACAATATAATTATTCTAAAAACTAACTCTAAAAACAAATTAGATTTAATATTATTAATAAAGAGATTGTGGTCTTACATCTTATCACTATGAACATAAAAAAGACAGTATTATAAATAAATAAAAGTCATTAGCTGATTTCCTTTTAATACTTTCACCTTAGTCAAGAAAGATTAAAATTTTTTGGCCCTGAAAAGGACCGTTTTTTATGTAGTGAAAGCATCAGGAAATCAAATTCAACAGGCATCGATGTATCAGAGAATTCTCTTAAACATTTTTTTAAAAAATGATTCAACTCTATTCCACGATACATACAAACACATACATAAAATCATGAATATAAGCATCGTAAATACAATATATTGCCCTTCTGAACATTACAAAAAATTTCATTCCTGGATATAAAAAACATGATTTGAAAAATTTCCATTATTATTCACCATAAAAGTCAGACATCCTTGCATAAGGCACTTAATAAATGAGCAAATTTGCACTACATCATTACACTAAAAAAACAATTCTGTTAAACAATTGATATACATTTAAAAAAAAATTAATACTGTATTGCAGGTCAAAATTTAAATTATATACAAAATATAAGCTACATACATATAAAAGGGTTATGTTAATGTTCACGGTATTTCTCTGTAAACACAATGACATACCTCTTTGGTCGAAGAGATAATTGAAACACTATCAAATGACCTGGCTCTAGACAAACCAACATAAAGATGGCCATGTGTAAAAACAGGATTAGTTAATACCAAGTACACTTTATTAGAAGTTTGGTCTTAGGATTTATTAATGGTCATAGAAAATGCCAAACGTACAGGGAATTGTTTTCTTTTAAAAATAAAAGGAAAATTATTGTCCGATGGGATGAGCGGTATTCTGGGAATTAAAAATGTTTCTTTTGAGCTTGACTCAATAACGTTACGCTGTAGTTTTGTCACTATTAGCCTTGTTGCACAGGCCTTTTGAAGGCATCAAATTTTGAAGTAGCATTATCACTGCACTTTTTTTTACTACTTGCTGTTGGTTTGGCAAGTGAACGGCCAACCTCATGATTACCTACATGAGATTTTTCTGAGAGAGAAAATTCAATGAGTCTCCACATCGCTTCAGGAGCACTTACATATCTACATTACTTACATTACATATCTGCATTACGAACAGCAAACCTGTAGGAATAATATTGCAACTATGTAACCCTAACACGTTTTGCAGATCTTCTTTCTTCAACATGTTCCAAGTTGGAATTCCAACCGCATTCTCCATTCAGAAATAGAAGAGGATAAACCATAGGATCGCTGCACTGATTAAGTGGTGAAATATTTTTGTTTGTATTAACTGTTAGCAACTGGATAAATGCAAATATCTCGATTTGCTGGGGGCTCTACGTCATCTCCGACAAATATTGCAGCAACCTCTGTCCTTGAAGTAGGTGCATTATACCTGCGCAAGTCGAAATTTGGATGTTCCATAAAAAACCATTTTAACATTTACAGCTGGATTAGATTGCATCAATTGATGCATCTGCAGATATGATTCCGCAAATGGATTTATGCTTCGTAATAAAGCGTCCAACTTCTCCAACAGAGTGAAGGCAGACTTGATTATTCTCCATATGTCTATTCCTTGTTTCACTGGAGTCAGATATGTACAATTGTCCATAGCCAGGTCTGTTTCATTCATTTGAACAGAGAGGAGAAACCATATGATAAATCTGACCATGTATATGGAAGCACTATGGGCATGTTCCAAGAGGTGCCTTTATTTCAGCCCCCATAGATGCAAAGGCTAATGCAGCATTATATTCTCGAATTTGCTGTTGATAGTTTTTTTGGTTCCTGTGAATTGCTGCAGAGTAATTGCTTGAAAAGATCAGGAGCTTCTGTCAGATGAACTTTTCCATCATGACAGCATTTAGTATATTTTTTCTCGAGTTCACTTCGTTTTCGCAATAAAATGCATCACAAAATTCGCACACATCAGACATATTGCTACAGATATGTTCCGGGACATTCACCTCAGTTTGAGAATGAACACGATTTACCTAAGTTGATCAGAACGTTTTCTGGCTCGCCTAAGCTTATCAGCTTTATTTCTAGCTGATCTCCTTTGAAGCGTGCGTTTCATCAAAATTTTCATTGAAATGTCCGAATGCTGTTCCTCCGCAGATTGTAATAAAGGTCTTGCAGACTCATTTGCATGAAGAAATTAACGAAATGTTGAAAAAAAAAATCATTTTCAGCAGTCGTCGCCACGTTTCGACCATAGCCAAATGTAAACAAACCGGTCGTTGCCATCGTAAGAAAAGATTTTTTCCGCCACGTTCTATTTCCGCTTTAGCGTTTTATATAGGCAGATTTTCAGTGCATATATCCATATTTTTAGGCATGTGTTTGTATATATCGCGGAATAGAGTTGAATCATCTTTTAAAAAAATATTTAAGATAATTCTTTTCGAATTTGTCAATTGCAGGGCATAAGAGAAATTCGTTATTTTTGAATATATCAGTATATATAGCTTGTTATAATTTTTTAAAAGCAGATAACATTTAAACATATATTATAATCTATATATATAAAACGTTAAGGCGGAAATAGTACGTGGCGGAAAAGTATTTTCTGCCGATGGCAACGACCGGTTTGTTTACAATTGTAACGGTCGTAACTGATAATTCAGAAATAAACAGAACATTCATTTTTTCCTCCAAAACCTGAAGTTTTTCGACATTTTTTAATGTGAACTTTTTGTGAATACGGGAATGATAGCCTTTGCAGCTAAAAATCCCCCAAAGCCTTCAAATCAACCCATAAGCTCCTGATCTTTTCAAGGAATTACTCTGCAGCAATTCACAGGAAACAAAAAACTATCAACAGCAAATTCGAGAATATAATGCTGCATTAGCCTTTGCATCTATGGGGGCTGAAATAAAGGCACCTCTTGGAACATGCCCATAGTGTTTCCATATACATGGTCAGATTTATCATATGGTTTCTCCTCTGTTCAAATGAATGAAACAGATCTGGCTATGGACAATTGTACATATCTGACTCCAGTGAAACAAGGAATAGACATATGGAGAATAATCAAGTCTGCCTTCACTCTGTTGGAGAAATTGAACGCTTTATTACGAAGCATAAATCCATTTGCAGAATCATATCTGCAAATGCATCAATTGATGCAATCTAATCCAGCTGTAAATGTTAAAATGGTTTTTATGGAACATCCAAATTTCGACTTGCGCAGGTATAATGCACCTACTTCAAGGACAGAGGTTGCTGCAATATTTGTCGGAGATGACGTAGAGCCCCCAGCAAATCGAGATATTTGCATTTATCCAGTTGCTAACAGTTAATACAAACAAAAATATTTCACCACTTAATCAGTGCAGCGATCCTATGGTTTATCCTCTTCTATTTCTGAATGGAGAATGCGGTTGGAATTCCAACTTGGAACATGTTGAAGAAAGAAGATCTGCAAAACGTGTTAGGGTTACATAGTTGCAATATTATTCCTACAGGTTTGCTGTTCGTAATGCAGATATGTAATGTAAGTAATGTAGATATGTAAGTGCTCCTGAAGCGATGTGGAGACTCATTGAATTTTCTCTCTCAGAAAAATCTCATGTAGGTAATCATGAGGTTGGCCGTTCACTTGCCAAACCAACAGCAAGTAGTAAAAAAAAGTGCAGTGATAATGCTACTTCAAAATTTGATGCCTTCAAAAGGCCTGTGCAACAAGGCTAATAGTGACAAAACTACAGCGTAACGTTATTGAGTCAAGCTCAAAAGAAACATTTTTAATTCCCAGAATACCGCTCATCCCATCGGACAATAATTTTCCTTTTATTTTTAAAAGAAAACAATTCCCTGTACGTTTGGCATTTTCTATGACCATTAATAAATCCTAAGACCAAACTTCTAATAAAGTGTACTTGGTATTAACTAATCCTGTTTTTACACATGGCCAACTTTATGTTGGTTTGTCTAGAGCCAGGTCATTTGATAGTGTTTCAATTATCTCTTCGACCAAAGAGGTATGTCATTGTGTTTGCAGAGAAATACCGTGAACATTAACATACCCCTTTTATATGTATGTAGCTTATATTTTGTATATAATTTAAATTTTGACCTGCAATACAGTATTAATTTTTTTTTAAATGTATATCAATTGTTTAAGAGAATTGTTTTTTTAGTGTAATGATGTAGTGCAAATTTGCTCATTTATTAAGTGCCTTATGCAAGGATGTCTGACTTTTATGGTGAATAATAATGGAAATTTTTCAAATCATGTTTTTTATATCCAGGAATGAAATTTTTTGTAATGTTCAGAAGGGCAATATATTGTATTTACGATGTTTATATTCATGATTTTATGTATGTGTTTGTATGTATCGTGGAATAGAGTTGAATCATTTTTTAAAAAAATGTTTAAGAGAATTCTCTGATACATCAATGCCTGTTGAATTTGATTTCCTGATGCTTTCACTACATAAAAAACGGTCCTTTTCAGGGCCAAAAAATTTTAATCTTTCTTGACTAAGGTGAAAGTATTAAAAGGAAATCAGCTTATGACTTTTATTTATTTATAATACGGTCTTTTTTTATGTTCATAGTGATAAGATATAAGACCACAATCTCTTTATTAATAATATTAAATCTAATTTGTTTTTAGAGTTAGTTTTTAGAATAATTATATTGTTTTAATTTTGCACCTCTTATTCATTTGTTTATCACTTTCATAATTTTCTTTGTAAGTTTTATTTGAAGAAAAATATCTTTTTGAGTCTAAATATTTTATTCTGTGCTGATTTAAATTAAAGCACCAGAAGCAAAATAAAGCTGATTCGTATATATATAAATATTTTACAATATTTTTACTAGGACACACAGTGTTCTGATTATAGCGAGCGAAGTGAGCAAGTTTTGCGTAGCAATCCTCCTGGAAAACAATTGCGTTGCAATCCTCCTGGGGGTTGGCGAGCTTTAGCGAGCAGGAGTCAGAACCCCCTAGTACAATATATTACCCTTCTGAACACTTCAAAAAATTTCATTCCTGGATATAGAAAATATGTTTTGAAAAGTTTCCATTATTATTCACCATAAAAGTCAGACATCCTTGCATAAGGCACTTAATAAATGAGCAAATTTGCACTACATCATTACACTAAAAAAAAACAATTGATATACATTTTTAATGTAATCAATCTGTAAATCACTGTCACTATTTGTAAAATTTTAACATATTATTATTATTAAACACACTTTTCTTTATTCTTCTTTATTTTGATGTTTCACATTTTTTTATTGAATGATTTAATTATGTTAATTTGATCTGTGCTCCATAATATGTACCTAATCCAGTACAATTCTGTAATCAATATTCTAGTATGATACCGGTTTGATACTGGTTCTGGTTTCATACTGGAACCGGTATCGTACCAGATCCAGTATCATACTGGAACCGGTATCGTACCGGATCCAGCATCATACCGGAACCTTATACCGGTTTATGAAACACCGGTTCCGGTATGATACCGGTTTCAATATGATACTGGATCCGGTATATTTTATTTATACCGGATCCAGTATCATACCGGAACCGGTGTTTCATAAACCGGTATATTTTTTTTTATACCGGAATTTTTATTTTTTTTTCCAATAGGGTCAAGCACACATTTCACTGTCTTTTCAATACTGGAAATAAAAAATCGAACTAAATTAATAGTATCAACAACACTGCATTCTGAAGAAACTGATCACAGTAAAACCCCGTTAAACCGAACTCAGGTTGTCCGAAATACAAAAGACACGCACTGTACTCGCGAACGCGAGAGCGCGCTAGGCTACGGCTAGAGGAGAGGCGACCGAAAAATGTCATTTTAACTCCAATAACGAGCAGAAGCGCAGAGACTTTTGAATTCGTTTCCACACTCAAAAAGATTCAAGAATTACACGCTGTAATTAGATACAAAACAGCAATAGATGTCCATGGCTTAACCGAGAAAATCGTCATCCGAAAAGGCTCTCCCAGGGATGGGAAAAACATACCGGTTTTTGTGCTTCGGTTAACTCGAGGCGTCTGTTGGTTGGCGGATTACAGAAAGAGTCTGTATGAACAGATAAATATTGACCAATGGAATGATTTCCTGTGAAAACAATATTAATAAAAATGTTTGTCTACAAACGGCTCTGTTTTTAAAAAAACTCCGAAAACCGGTTATTTTGAGCGGTTAAAACCGCCAGGTTAAACCGGAGGTGACCGGTTATTTTCGTAATATGTAATCGTCATCCCCCTCCCCTTTAGTTCGGTTCACCGGGGTTGTACCCATAGAGTAAAGATAACAAATAGAGAGCGCGAATAGGGTTGTAGCAGTGTTCCAACACTGAGGCACGCGAACGTTGGCAGAAACGCGCGTGCCAATATCATTGGAAACCTCCGCTGGTGTGTTATTCCTATGGAGTAAGCCTTACTTGCCTGCTTGTCGAGCTGTCACTTTTCGCGAAAAATGGTTGTTTCGTGCTGTGCTTATGGGTGTACCGAAAGATTTGTCAAAGGTGGTCATTTTACATTTCATTGGTAACTTATCTGTATAATTTTTATTCTTAGAAATATACATAAAATTGTTTTAAAATGATTTTGAATGCGTAATGTGTAGTGCTCATGCTGCAACATAACTGTTATTTTACTTTGTATAATGCTTTTAAAGATTTTTCTTTCTGGAAATAGTGTTATTTATAACTTAAGTAATAAGAACAAAAAAGCCTAAATTGATAGATTTGTTCTATCACTCACTAATGCAATTAAATCGAATGTTTTGCTTGTTTCTGTACAATGGCAGTTACAATTGATAAAATTTAACAAAATTAATTTAAATATTAATTGAAATTAAAATAAAATAAAAACTATTTTTTGCATTAAATAGAAAGGCGCATATGCAGCTACTTCTAATGAAATACAAAGACAAATAATAGAAAAAACATAAATTTGACTTAAAAAGAAAAATAAATAAAAGAAACAGAAAAAGTAAAAAAAAATATTTTTCCTTCCTTTATATTTCCTTTTGTTTATTTTTCTTTTTAATTCAATTTTAAGTTTTTTCTATTATTTCTGTACAATGGCGCAGTTTGGCAAATTCTTTACTGAAATTAGCGGTTTTTCTGGAATAAGCATAGTTTGTTATTCAAACTCTATAAGAGACTGTTTATAAAGAAAAAAATAATTCAGATTGTTATAATTCTTCAGAAAAATATGAAAGCTAAATTTAGAAAAAATTATATAGTATATCAGTTGCGTTTAAGGTGTTTGATAATTTTAAAATCGTAATCTTGCATTTGTTTTTATCCTAAATGCCTGCAGTAACTATTTTATTTATCTTGCACGACTATTTTATTTATCTAAGTAAATAAGATAATACTTTCTATCAATGAAATTGTAAACTATTTCATTAATTGATTTCAAGTTATTTATAAACATTTCATCTTCGCATTGTTTAATATATGTTTTTAAAAAATTTTTCAATGCCAATCGTAATTTGCGTTTTATTTTTAGATAGTTTATCTTATGTGTGACAGAACGAGTTTTTAATCGCTTTTAATTAATAATACGAAAGGAATGTAATGAAGATCTGCAAAAAAATAAATCTAGAAGCATCAACACCAAAACTATTCTCTTTTAGGGTTATTAGTTACTTATTTTCATCAAATTTACTTAATACAATCGATAATAAATAATCAATATATTATTTTAGATAAGATATTACTTGTGATTTTCTTTTGTCTGCATGCATGGTAAATTTTAGCCCTATAATGTCTTATTGAAAAGTAAAATTTTGGAATACAAAATAATAGAACAATATGTATTGTAATGTTTTTCATCATAATTTCTGCTATAGTTTAAAAAAATAATAATGCCTATTAGTATATCACTTTTTTAATTGTTTTGAAAAAAAATTGTATAACCTTTAAGTGTTTTCGTGTAATATTGCTAAAGATTTGTAATTGTTTTGCAATTTGCTTATGTGAAATAAACATTTTTGTTTTGTGGATTCATTTTTCATAATATTTCTTTCAGACTACACTACAGTTACAAATTTATATTGTTTTAAGGTATCAGTATTTTATTTCATATTTTAGAAACTGGTTATCTTTACTGTTATTTCCTTCAAGCTTAAAATCATTAAGTTTATAAAAACGATACTTAAATATATTTCGTTTGATTAATGATAATATAATCCATTTAACAATATTATCAATAATTAATTAATACTGATAAATTCAGGACTTAAATTATTTAAATATGATTTTTTTTAAATGATTGAAAACCGATATTCAAGATAAATTCCTTCCCATACATTTAATTTTATGAAATTTTTATGGCAAAAACTAAAAAAAGTCCGAAAATTTCGCGGTTTTTTCAAAATGGCGGTGTCAGCGAAAAAAAAAAAAATGGCAAAAATGTGGAAATCAGTCAGGGTACTAACCCGAACAACATATTAAAAAATTAACTCGACGCTAACTTTTGTATCTATTTTCTACTATTTCGCTGGACTAATATAGTAAGTTACTTTTCCTTTGGTAATTGTTCAGCCAAGTGCTTAAAACTCGCCAAACTAATGATTGAGAGCCAAACCATGGTAAACACGAACTCTCTGTTCTCCCCTCAAAGTTGCCCATATGGGTCCCCTCGGTGTGGCTTTGTTATCAAAGAAGCGCTCTCTCTATGTAGTATCTTATACTCTAAGGTTAAGGTATCTTATACTCCATGAAATAAGAAGGACATTTCGAGGCAAAGTGTTGAGGCGACTTACAGCTGGCTGCAGGGGCGCCAGAGGAGTCTCGAAGCGAGGCATGATCAGCTTCAGAGGCTCGTGCTTCATGCTCAGCTCCTTGCAGGCACTGGTGGGAGAGAGACCAAGAGATTAGGGTTTTAATAAACACATTTAAAAACATATAGGTTCATTGTGGAAAGTCCAACATCGTAGACTACTGCGCAGGTTCCATTTTTGAAGGCTGGACGACCTGGCTTTAGCTTGAAAATTCACCTTCTCTTTCAAATTGTTTGCAACAGCATGTTTCAGATCAAGTTTATCCATGAAAGCAATATAAGATATGAAAATAAAAAGAAGTCGTGTACAAATATTGATACAATTTTCATTTTACACTTTCATAAAAAAAAACCTGAAAACAATTTTTACATTTTGGAGTACTTTTCATAATCTAAAATACTGTCATACAACTTTAAATAAATGAAAACATAATATATTCCTGATTGGCTCAACATATATAAAAAAAGTTCTCAGCCCACTCTCTCAATGCAAGGCAATTCAATGCACATGGTGACCAGTTTCTATAACTTTCAATTCATCTAAAAATTCTTAAGCTATCTATGTTCTCATCCAATAATATAACCAATGCCTCGGAAGAAGAATATTACTTATGAACGCCAGAGGTTATTTTTGCTTGTGCAGCAGGAAGGACAATCTGTTGGTGACTTTATTACGGAGCTTCGAAAGCAGCTTAGAAACTGTGATTATGGTTCTCCGAGTGATTCCGTTTTGGTAGATCAACTTGTTCGAGGGCTGCGTGAATCAAGACTTCGTGAACGCCTTTTGCGAGTACCTGACTTGGATAATTAAGAAAGTAGTGGGCATGTGCCATGCTGCTGAAACTTCTAAGCTACAGGCTCAAGTTTATTTTACGGAAGAGCGAAGTATCGACGCCATTAAAAGGTTCAAGCCATCGCCAGAGGTGAAACATAGGGATACCGGTCAAGCTAATAAGTTTCGACAACCTGCAAAAAGACAAGAAAGTAGCGGAAGAAAATGTCATTACTGTGGGAGCCATCACGTTCCAGATAGATGTCCAGCTTGTGGTAAACAGTGCAGGAGCTGCGGGAAGCGGAATCATTTTTCTCGTGCTTGTAAATCGAAATCCGTCAACCGGGTATGCCAAAATAGCTCAGTGGAATTTACCAATTCCGCAAATAGATGTAAGTATCCACCCGAACAATTCTTTGTTAGTACTGTGAGAGCTGATTCTATGTCATCCTCTAGGCAAGCTATTTTATTGATTAATGATAGACCAGTAAATTTTAAAATTGACACAGGAGCTCAGGCAAATATAATTAGTAAGAAATTATTAAATGACATTTATGGGTCTGGAGTTAACGTACGAAAAACTTCCGTTAAGCTATCAATGTACACTGGTCAAACCATTCAGCTATTAGGATGCACTACATTACCTGCGAATAAAGATTTAAACTCTCCAGTTATTCATTTAGATTTTTTGGTCACTAAAAACTCGTATCAACCAATTTTAGGAGTAGCTGCCTTTGCTGATAAGTTAGGTTTGATTAGGAAGTGTGATAATGTAAATAGTGTAAATTGTTGTAAAAGCATTTCTAACTTATGTAAATATAATCACGTATTTGAAGGATTGGGTAATTTACCAGGTAAATATCGTATTACCTTGTGTGAAAACTCAGTTCCTGTTGTTTGTGTGACTAGAAAGGTTGCATTTTCTCTTTTAGAGCCCTTAAAGGCTGATCTTGATAGGATGGTTAATGCTGGAGTAATAGAGAAAGTGACCGAACCTACAGACTGGGTAAGTCCATTAGTTATAGTTCAAAAGAAAAATGGCGCTTTGCGAGTTTGTTTAGACCCTCAAAACTTGAACAGAGCTATTAAGCGTCCTCAGTGCAATTTACCCACATTTGAGGATATCACAAGTAAATTGGCAGGAGCAAAATATTTTAGTGTGTAGATGCCATTTCAGCTTTTTGGCAAATTTCGCTTGACGAGGAGAGTTCGCGTTTCTGTACATTTTCGTCTGCGTTCGGAAGATTTAAATTATTGCGTATGCCATATGGTATTATATGTGCACCAGAAAGATTTCAGAGAGTAGTGGCAGAAATGCTAGAGGATATCCAGAATGCAGACATTTTTTTTTTTTTGATGATTTAATTGTTTGGGGTAAAACCTTGGAAGAACACAATGAAACATTGGAAAAAGGTTTTAAGCGATGTATAGAATTTAATCTGAAATTGAGTAAGGAAAAATCTCAAATTTGTCAAACCCGCGTTACATTTCTAGGTCACACATTATCATCAGATGGTATTGCAGTTGATAAAACAAAATTAGAACCAATTCTCAGTATGAGTCAACCAGAGAATAGACAAAGCTTGCACCGATATTTGGGAATGATAAATTATTTATCCAAGTTCTTCTAAATTTGTCAATATTAATTGCTCCGCTTAGAGAGTTAATTAAGAACAATACTGTTTGGATTTGGGATCCTTCCTAAGATAAAATTTTTGATCGGGTAAAAGAGCAAATTACGAAATCCCCGGTTTCAGCATTCTTCGACCCTAGGGTTGAATCCGAGATTGTTGTGGATGCATCTCCATTTGGTTTAGGAGCTGTTTTACAGCAAAGGGGCAAGCCTATTGCTTTCGCTTCATCGACTTCGACTCCAGCGCAGCGTAACTACGCTCATATTGAGAAAGAACTTTTGGTTGTTGTATATGAATGCAAGAAGTTTCACCAGTATGTCTATGGAACTAAATTTAAGATTTATTCTGACCACAAACCACTGATAGCTATGTCTAAAAAGCCTTTGTCAGCCATGAGTTCAAGGATGCAACGGTTTTACTTGCAATTACAATGTTATGATTATGAAATTTTCTATAAACCCGGTAAAGAAATGTTTGTGTCTGATACACTTTCAAGGGCACCCTTAATTAAAAATCACTTTCCAACCGCTGAGGAAGACTCTCTAGTTTTATCTGTTCTAGATAGTCTACCAATTTCTGATATTCAGCTGCAAGAAATAAGCGATGCTAATAAAAGTTATCCTATAGTGCAGCGATTAAAATCACTGTCAGAATGTGGTTGGGATAACAGTAAGGGAGTGAGTTTATCGGCTAAAAAGTATCTGCAATATAAAGATGAGCTGTATTTTGTTGATAACTTATTGTTCAAGCTCAATTTAATAGTTGTACCGGAAAGTACGCGGAGAGAAATTTTAAACAGATTGCATGAAGGACATTTTGGTATTGTTAAAACTATAAGTATGGCTCGAACATGTGTGTTTTGGCCAGGGACGCCTAAAGATATCAAGGAAATGATAGAGAAATGTCCAGTTTGTGCTAAATTTCAAATTGGTAATGCACCGGAGCCTGAAATGCCACATGAGTTCCCTACTTCACCATGGGTCAAAGTGGCTATAGACTTCTATTTCAATGGTAAAAATTACGTAGAGGTAGTAGACTACTATTCAAAATTTATTTGAAGTGCAGCTAATTAGCAGTTTACGAGCTACAGTTGTAATACCCGCAATTAAATCCATTTTTGCGAAACACGGTATACCCTTAGAGTTAATAAGTGATGGTGGACCGCCGTTCAATTCCCCAGACTTTGATTGTTTTGCTAAAAGTTGGAAATTCAAGCATGAAAAGGTTAGTGCTCAGTATCCTAAATCCAATGGTCAAGTAGAAAGGACTATACAGACTGTGAAAAAAATTTTTAGGAAAACGTTCGCAGACTCTAAAGATTCCTATTTGGCTTTGTTGTTATACCGAGCTACTCCAGCTCTTGGATCTATTTACTCTCCAGCTGAGCTCTTAATGAATCGCAAACTTTCTGCAGTCTTATCAAGTTCGTCGATACATAAAGGAGTCCAAAATGAGAGTTATTACAACTATCAGAAAAGGCTGAGAGATAGACGTGCAAAGATTAAATCTTATCGTAGGACTTTGCCCGAATTACGACCTGGAAGTTCTGTGTTCGTGCAAAACAGAGTTCGTCAATGGGAACCGGCAAAAGTTTTACGCCAGAACGAAATTCCTAGATCTTATCGTATTCGAACATATAACGGAGAAGTAAGAACAAGAAATCGGATACATTTGAGACCAAATAAATGTTCCGACTTTGCGTCTTTTAAGAATTTTACAGCTTCCGAGGAATACTCTACCAGTGATGCTATTCCAGACTCAACACCTACAGTAAGATCTCAAGAGCCAGTTGATGAGCCTGCATCGAATTTTCAGTCTAGCCAAGAATCTTGTTCTTACGAACCTATTTCCAGAAGTCCAGACAAGGGTCCGTATCGAACCAGATACGGCAGAGTTGCAAAACCACCTAGCCGTTATGTTGCTAAGTTTTAATGATAAGTTAAAAGTGTAATTCATAATAATATAGGTTTGTTTATTAATAATTTAATGTTCTATGAAAGTGTTTGAAATCTTCTTCGTTTTAAAGAAAGGATCGTGTAGTGTATTCTTGCGCGACATGATATATAAAGGCCGTACCTTCCATTTAGCTGTGTTCAATAAAGCTTGTTGTTGTTCTAACTACGGTGTGGAATCTGCTTCTAGACCCAGGCTCATAACACAACAACTTCTAAAGTTAACAGAAAAAATTATCAACCAACAGTCCCCAACATCAATTTACTTCTAAACTTGGGAAAAGGGAAGCAAGGAAATAATACAAAAAATTATCACAATCGCAAAATGAAAGCACTTTTTTGGAAACCTGAGATGATAACAGCAAGACCGACGACGGTTCTTTGAAATGAGCATGACTCGGTTATCGTAATGATAGCCCAAGACAACATCCACAATTCTCATCTTTGAATGTAAGCAGGAATTTCATCAAATGTAAAGCATGAACTAAATCCAAAACTTGTAGATCCAAAGTGCCTACGACCTCATCTAACATAACTTCTAAGCCTGTTGCAACGAAGGCAGTCCTCAGTGAAATTTGTTCTGCAGCCATGCTACAGAAGTAGCAAGAGTTTCTTCCACGAGCATGTCTAGGGCCAGTTACCACTGACAGTGCACAGTAGTGAAAGCCAATAAAAGGTCAGGAGTTAGAGGAGATTCCAGGTTTTTCTCGGTGTCTCTTCTGTACCGTTAAGGGTAAGGATAGGTTCTCATAACCAGCTCCTTTAATAATGTAGGGATTACTTAGATCCAGTTATGCAACTGGAAGACTTCTTTCTCCAAAGGACACATTTCGAGAAGTAGTATTAACATAAATGAAAAATAAGATTAATATAATTTCATTTCATTTACTTTAAAGTTTCAGCAAATTTATCTACTATTTAACTTAAATATGCCATTTTGGATCTTAAATAGTTTTTCGTTATTAAAACGATGCTTGTGCTCAATCTGGAAATGGGAAATGCATTTTCTGTTTGGTGAATTTTTTAGGACATTAATGGAAACCAACTACATATGCCTTTACAGAATACTTTTATTTTTTTCACAGAGGTCATTTGAATTAATATTACCATTGTTGCCATCATATTTTAGTGCTAGATGCAAATCCATAAAAATCATATAACTTTGTCATTTTCTTCTGGTTTTTAATTTGGTGTATTAGTATAGTTACAATGTTTCTCTAGATGACTGAATATCTCCTGAATTGAAGTTATATCTTGATCTGCTATTTGTAAAAAGAATCCTCATGAAGAATTAATTTCAGAATCATTAACGAAAGAATCCTCTCCAAAATGGCGATTCCTTTTCCTAATTCTATTTTTCTTAAATGAATGGGATCAAAATTGCCCCGAGTCAGAATATTCCAGATAATTAGATATAAAATGCAGGATTTTCCACGTTGAAATCTGTTGGCATGATAACTTGGCATTTATTTTTAATGCAGGCAATTATGATTTTTTATTTTCTTTCTATGATTTATTTTTTCTTTTTTTCCGTGTGCATGGTGATAAGGGGGAAAAGACCAGGCTAGATTTCATACTCTTATAACAATTTCTTCTCTACATATAAGGCAGCTCAGTTCGGGCTTCATTAGCCTATGGTCACGTGTTCAGTTGGCCAACCTTATGGACAATACCGTTCGTTAAGCATTTGCTATCAGTTTTGGAGACTGAGTTCTGTTGGTGCAAGTCCATTGAAATTTAAAATAAAATATATAATCTCATTCAGTGCCTGATATTGACTGGTCGAAAGATTTGTAATATTTCTCAACACTCTTGTTAACGTTCTATTGACACCAGCCACACTGAAAAACAACAATAACCCGACTATCGTTATATAATAGCATTTGCTATTTTCATAACATAACAGAAAAATGAACAAGCGATACTTCTTCAAAAGGCAAATAAGGGAAGCCTCATGAAAATGATCAAATTGCAAGACATATTTTCAATTTATACATCCATTCATCTCAACTCCATTGCTGGGTTCACACCACAGACAGCAGTGGTAAAACGCGCATCGCTGCATTTATATTTTTGTTTTAAGAATTGTGAACCTGGCATTTTCCATTCAAGTTTCAGTTCCGATGTAAAGATTCAAGGATAGTGCGTTTATAAATAAAGGTCTATTTTCAATTTTGTAAAAGTGGTGTTTTAATTTAAACTACTTTCTGTCGAGTCAGGGACTCAGAAGGATGTCTGCTTAACAATTCTGAATCAAAACCTGGAAAACTTTTATTTTTTTAAAAGGTAAAATTAAATTTAGCAAAGATTTTGGTGAAATCTTGGTTTGCGCTAACATCCACAGTTCAATCACTTCTAATCAAATCAAAGTTTGAAACGTCCACCAAACGGTCAGCTTTAAAGCAAATAGACATTTCGCAACAACACATCTAAATATGAAGCACACTTACTCCAGAACTTTGGGCAAAACTTTATTGTCAAACTGGAACAAAGTCGTGCGAAAAAGTACGGAAGGATCGCTCGGAATTTCATCGCACTCTTGAAGGCAGGAGAAGGTGTGTTCCGCCAATCTCCCAATGGAAGGAATCATGTGGTAATCGGATACCTACAAGTAACAGGGAAAACAATAGCATAAATGTTAACCAAAGCATTATATTGCAATACTAGCCGCCTTCGGCGACCAGCTCGATCGCCGGAAATAAAATTTCAACTGAATCTCCTATGCATAATTTTATATTCATGGCTCCCTTAACAAAGTAGCTTTAAACTTCAAGTTGCTATAGACATTTAACCCACATTCTTTTTGTAACCTTGCACTTGTTCTGTTCCTTGTCTACATTAACGTAAAATACACATTTGATTTCAATATTAAATTGGCACATCACATTTTACGTCCAATAGCATGCTAATTGGCTTAAAACACGCTGATAAAAAGAATTACAACATAGCAACGATAATTTTTCAGTTCACTGGATTATTTCAGTATATATCTTGAGGACTTCCATTACAGATTTCACAGAAAAATTGATGAAATAAAAGAAGAAAGTAAAATCCAGTCAGAAATTTTCATAGTATTCAACAATGGAAGAGTAACACGCAATTAAATATTTGTTTAAATAATGAAAACGATTTGAAATGTGCTGTAACAATGAAAAGTATTGTTGTAAATTATACCAAAAAATATTTTTTAAAATTTATTAAAATTAGAGAAAAAATTGCACGACAACTTAATTGATATCATTGAAAAGGTAATTTTTTGCCCTTTCAGGTGAATTAAAAATAGTTTTTGTGCTTTAATATGTTCCGAAGGTATTAAGGAAAAACATCGAAATTTCGCTTAATTAAAATTTCAAAAAATGGGCTCCTAGGTGCACATTCCCACCCTTTAAAGTATGTTCGTGCCAAATTTCGTAGTTCTAGGTCCCCTGTAGAGCGCCAACACACACACATTCTCCTTTATTATTTGTAGAGATAACACATAAAAGCATTACAACAATCTTAGACATCCAGATAAGGGTTATTGTTATAAAGTAGTAAAGTTGATTCCCTGACATGCTAATCTTGGCGAAAAAGTTGGCGACAAAAGGAATTGTCTAGAAAAATCCTGAACTGCCATCCTATCTCTACTGGCAGCCAGTAATTTCATGAACCTTCTAGAGATTACATCACTTCCTATGTAATGACGTCAGCTCCTGTTGAAAAGGTATAAGAGCAAGCTCTCAAACCAAGAGTAGTCAGTTGTAGTTTGATCAGCAAGCAAGCGGGCGAGACGAGAGATTCTGAGCGCTATTGAAATTTGCTGTAATTGAGATTTAATGGAAATCTGTGCTGTGATTATGTACAAGCGCAGATTTGTTACCTGTGCTATGTTTGTTTTCCTAGAATATTTGCAAAATGAAGTGCTTTAGTTTCTCATCCAGCTTATTGGAATGGATTCACGCACACCCACAAGACACATTTTGTTACATTATTATATTCTCGATAACGTGGTAAATAGAAAAATAAATTTTTTGTGCAAAAATTATTGGATTTGTATCAGAAGACAAATATTTACTGCGATTCAATTTTTTACACTTTACCTCTGGATCGTCGGCATCTATGGCATTCAGCTGCAAACCAGAGCTCGTCAAATGATTGAAGATCACATTCTAAAATAGATTTAATATGCCATAATAAGATAATATGCCATAATAATAACGCAAGAAAAAAAGGAACTTCAAAAGAAAAATCGAAGTAAACACAACTGAAGTACAGAGAAAAATATTTTCCCGCCATCTTTGTTTTGTCAAACTTTTCTAATAACTGGTATTTAACTATTTTAATGATACCGAATAAAGCTTACTTTTTATGTTTATTTCATAACATGAATTATTTGTTTCATGTAAAGAAGAAACACGTTAACCCAGTAAAATATTTTAACGTTACAAAATTCAGTCTAATTACACATTATTGTTTGAAAATAATTTTATAAAGATGCAAATTTTAAAACATTCATTATCCGAGACCAATTATTTCTTAAGTGTGAAAAAGGACATGTGGCGCAGTGAGAACTGTAGCATGTTAGAGTCCGATCTACTACTTCGAACCCGATTAAGATCTTCGAACTTCTATCGTAATTTTGTGCTGCAACCTTTTGTAATTTGCATTTTTAGTTGTTCTGTTTTGTTGTAGTTCTGTTCTACGATATGGCAACAGTCTTTTGCCATTGATATATATTGTTGTGTTTTGTGAAATAAATCGATTGAAACCTTTCTTATAGTTTACTTCGTTACGTCTTTTATTTTAGCAAAGCGTTAGAGTATAACGTTTTGCCATATGTTTATGGTCGGATGATATAATACTAATTGGAGTCAGGAAATTTCTTCATTCATGCACGGCTATAGAGATATAAAGATTTGTTTGAAAGGCAAAAAACTGAATTCACTCCACATCTTAAAATAGGGGCGATAGTTGGAACTTTGAACAAAATCACTTCTCTCCCTTTCGGAAAAAAATAATTTTAAAACTTCTATCAAATTAAATAAAATATTTTAAAGAAAGCTCCACAAATATCTTGCTTTCAGCAGAGTAAAAAAAAAAATCCCAGTCGGCAAGTCGGAAGGCAAAGGTAGGTTTCTTTAGTCTGGAGATATGAGGAAGAGAACATTTCGCCCTCTATTTTCATAAGGATTCGAGCTGCAAGAACGAAAGAAAGTGGAAGAGAATGCAAATGACGAGAGCTTTCGAACAAGGGGTAACATGCATAGGTTAAAAGACAATTTTAATTTAAGGAGGCGGGCAGAAAATTACATTTCAGCTCATAACTTCTAAGCAATTGCAGCTATAAAAAAAATCTTAAGTACAAAAATTGTTCGTTAGGTAAGGCAATAATTCGCCTAATTAAAATTTTCTTTCTATATGCAATTGGAAAGGAATTATGGGGAAATGAAAATTTCAACCCCCTTTGAGCTAGATAGCCTATCTAAGAACTCGGCTGAGATTTTCACTATCTTTACAACATTTTCCAGGCTGGTTAAAATGAAATCAAAATTACTCCAGTTATCGTGTTCACCAGATAACATGGGCAAAGCGTTATATATATAAACTTGAGAACAAAGGGTGGTTTTGGGTTCTAGGGGTGATGATCGGTGAAAATCTACAGAAATTTTCAGGAAGTTGAGTCATGAGAACCATTGCAATAGGTAGACTTCCTATGAGGAATCTACCTAATTGTTTATATTTACAGGAAAGGTTTGCAGTACTGCCAATGAATCAGTCAGATATGAAACTCAAACCAGCAAATGAGCTACTCTTGTAATGAGGACAGTCCCAAATTCAACGAGCCTGGCAACATGCACATTTTGAGAGCCTAAATCATTTAATATTACTGGGTGGTTTTTTTTTTGTATGAACTAAGGAGTTAGCTTTCCTTATCACTAATTTTAACTTCAAAAAGCAATAGAAGCAAGCAATGAACCACAAGAATTACCAAAATAAGTTCATTTTAAAATCTCACAGAAACAAATCGATTTGCAGAGGTTTTTGTACAGAAATATTCAGTTACATTTGATTTCTTAAAAAACACCTTCTTTAATAGGAAAGAACTTTTTTTATGCACAGTAAAATATGCCACAGCTATTTTAACGATTTTTAGCGCATTGCCCTGCAAAAAAAAAATTTTGAGGTAGCATGTTCATGTTTTAAGCGCGTTCACACTTTCTTATCTGAAGAGTGTCTTTCCGGATAAAGTATGATTTTACCACACTGCTGACAACATTAAAATAGTTCTCAGACTGCTTTAGTTCCTTAACCATCTTACATCCTTTATCTGTTACAACTTTTCTGACCAGGGAAAGATGGATCCACCAACAAAACAATGAGCCTATTCTCGTTCTAGTTGAATTATATCGAGTCCATCCAAACTGATAAGTCCATTAAAATGCGAGGCATGTTTTCTCAGCTCATATCTACTAATAAAGATGAATGTCACAAAAATGTTCCTGAATTGAGTCAAAAATGAATAAATTCAACGATAGTTCGGCAAATTGCAGTCATGGTTTACCAGACAATGAATATTGTTTTTGAATTCTATATTGCTTTCTTTTGATGGCATTCAATATTTCATCCAGGCTAGAATGGTTTTTTATATACTTATTTTATTCTTATCTTTAAAGGTTCATGCACTTTTCTATTATTATTTAAATTTTATATAATAATATTAAAACACAGTTTCTATCTTTTGATTTTAAAAGTATGAATAATCTTACAATTTTTGCTGACCTTTCTTTACATATATATATATGCACTGCAATAATAATAAAAAAAAAGCACATAAAGTGATTAAACTTGCATATTTAAATTCAACAATTTCTTTATTTTAAATCTGATGAATTTAAAGTGCAAATGTCCTAAAATACAATACAATGTGAATTTCATTAAGAAAATAAATTCAGAAATTTAGTATTGAAATAGTCTTGTGATAATGCCCAGAGCTAAATTAAAAGAGAAATTTGAGGGAGAATTTTTATAAATAATTATAATACTCTAAAAAATGAGTGTTTTCTTTAATTGCAATACTGATCACTTAATTTACTAATAAAAACAGTGATTTGCAACTGAAAATTAAACTAAGTAAGAAATAAATTCGAACATACCACAATTTTTAAGTTTTCTTCGTTGTCTATATACGCATCACAGAACATGTGAGTAGAACCCAGAACAACAATTTTACCACCAGATGTCTGAAATGACATATGTAACAGAATTTAACACCATATTTTGTGCATGAAGTATTGTAAATTATTTAATCATTAAAAAAACACTTTATGGAATCATTTATTGAAAATGAATAAATATGTTATTAAAATTCAACATACCATAAATTTAACCTGTAGAGCCAGCTTTCTGCATGTTCTTAATTGAAATATGGGATTTCTTTTGACCTTTCAGAACTGATTTAATTCCAAATTATCTAAATTCCGCTGCCTCTTATTTACATACAAATTTACTTTGCAAATGTTAGATCACAATTGATTAAAAACTCAGAGTTCCCCTTCTTACTGAGGAAAAAAATTCAAGTACTTTTCAAGGACCTTTTAAAGAAAATTCAAGGACCATAAAATTACATATTTTAGACATAAAAAATATGATGCAGATCTACAATTCTGATGATAAAACTGTGTACCAAATTTTATCCATCCGGCAATTTAAGTTTTTGAGTTATTGTGCTCATATGAACACAGACTTCCCTGGCTCTAAGAAATTTAATAACAAGCATTTTGAAAACAGATTTCATTGCACAGAAAATCGGTTATTGGTATTTAAAACAATTTTCTGTTCAAATATATCAATTACTTTTAAAATACATTAGGATAATTGCAGGGCTATTTTGCTTGACGGAGAAATGCCCTTTGTAGCTTTTTACTGTATTGTCTTTGTCTTTAAGTTGTCTTTGAATATAGAAATAGAGAAAAGATTGATGATTGACAACATTCTCACACAAACACCTTTTTTTCTGGTGGTGGAATTCTCAAGGCAAAACCAAGTCATATACTGGTTTTCACTTCTGACCCAAAAATATTGGATGGGCATTTTGCTTATTTTTTAAGGAATTTTCAAGGACCTAATGAAAAATTAAGTACTTTTCCAGGGCCCTGAGTAAGGCAAATTCAAGGAGTTTTCAAGGAGTGTGGGAACCCTGAAACTGGAGCAAAAAAGATCAAACTAATTCAGATGATTCAAAACTAAAAATCAAAGTTTTTAAAAAAATTACCAAGAATCAAAACTGACAAAATTTGATGTCTGTTCATTTTCAGCAGGGTTATGTGCCTTTCCAGAGAGGGGAGTGGTTTTGAATTGAACCCTTCAAGGTTAAAATAAGTCCCGATACCATACAACCCGATATTAAGCGATACACATTCCATGCACATTTGGTAAATCGTTTTCTCAAAAGTAATACAATGCAAAAATAAACATAGCAATTTCATAAAAAGTTGCAACATTTTAATTCTGGTGACATCATTCAGAAGGTATGTAATAAACTTGTTCCATATTTATGAACAAAAAATTGTAGAAAAGAATATGACATCAGATATCTTGAACTGATGAATTCGAACTGCATTTTCTAATTAAAATCTTTTTTCGTGTATTAAACATATAACGTAAATTTCCTTTCTAAGCATAAAGAAATTATTATAGTTCAGTTCATTTTAATTTCCATTTTCCGCACAATTTTTTCTTCAGACAGAATTAGGAAATGAATCAAAATAACTCCCAATTGCTTTGTTGATCAGTTAAATTAACTGAGCAATGAAGTCAGTTTTCTTTTCATCAAAATAAAAAATAAAACCCCCACATACATGGCAAGGTTGATATCATTAACTATGGTCGTATAAATAGCACAATAAGTTAAAGCTACTTTAATATAAAAAGCAATAAGCATTATAAAAGCAATCTCACTAAGAAGATTGAAATAAAAAATATTTCTTTATTTGAATCAGATTTTGCTTCTGTGCTGAGAACTTGGCACAGAGAAAAACATTGTTGACATTTGTGTAATGAATCTAAGGTTCAAAATGTGCTTGGCCAATACTCGTGTTTAGGGATGGCAATTATTGCGAAAATAACCGGTTTTTGGTTATTCAGGTTCCCCCCTCCCCTCCTCCAGTTTCACCTGGCGGTTTTAACTGCTCAAAATAACCCGTTTTCGTTTTTTCATAAGAATATAAAAACCGTTTATAGACAAATTTTTTCTTACAGGAAATCAATTCATTCACCAATATTTATCTGTTCATCAAGACTCTTTCAGTAATCTGCCAACCAACAGACGCCTTGAGGAAGCGGTTGTCGTTGATTGGCCTAAGATGATGAAATTTAAAGCTTCATAACTTGGTCAATTTTAGTCTAATCGAACCTAAAATCGAGCCTATCTTTCTATCCGTTTTCTTTACCCGGTTATTGGATTTAAAAAAATAACCGGTTATAACCGGAACAAAAACATAACCAAAAACACCGGTTAACTGAAATAAAAAAAAAACTGTTTTCAGTTAAAACCGGCAGGTTTTTCCCATCTCTACTCGTGTCCCTCTCAGAGATGAGCCTACAGCATGTCGTCATACATACGTTATTTAAATCACATAAAAAGTGCGACTCACAGGGTGTTGATAAAAGGCACAAACTGGACGGTTCAGAGGAAAGGAAACGCTTCCTGTTGACAGCACAGCAACAGCAGGCTTGGCAACATTAAGTGTCGCTCCGTACGGGTAGAGGAAAGAAAGAGCCCTAAAAAACGAGAAGGGAAAACAGTAAAAAGCGGACACGCACAGGTATACAGTTTACTGAATTCAATACTAATAGACAGGGAAGCATTATAGAAACAAAAGTTTTGAAAAAATTGATTTGTAATTGATAAACTGCCACATCACAGATATGACAAACAATAAGATGAAAAAAATATGATATCACAAACAAATACGCAAAATAAATAAATAATAGTATACATTCACCATTTTAAACACAAATTGTGTTTACATATTTTTTAACTGGGACTTTTGAAACTGTTTCCATTTGTAATGTCTTTTTGGGTGGAAAAAAAAATTATAATC
>BGPR01004267.1:83396-115863 GCA_013235015.1 Araneus ventricosus | reverse complement strand
TTAATTTCTCTTTTAATCCTTGATGTAACGATTTACATCAAGAATTAAAGAAAATGTACGAGATAAAAAAATTATTTAGACAAATGTAAGCATAATACTAATAGGGAAAATGAGACTCTAAAATAATTGTGCATTTAAATGTATCCCAGATAATACTTGATGTAAATCGTTGCATCAAGGATTAAAAGAGAAATTAATCAAGAGAATTACATCAAGAATTAAGAAAATGTACGAGGTAAGCAAATTTATTTATACAATTGTAAGCATATACTAATAGGGAAAATGAGAATCTTAAATTATTGTGCATGTAAATATATCCCAGATAATCCTTGATGTAAATCGTTACATTAAGGACTAAAAGAGAAATTAATCAAGAGAATTACGTCAAGAATTAAAGAAAATGTACGAAATAAAAAAATTTTATTTATACAAGTGTAAGCATAATACTAATAGGCAAAATGAGAATCTAAAATAATTGTGCATTTAAATATATCCCAGATTATCCTTGATGTAAATTGTTACTTATGTTAGACTGAAAGCGTTTCAGGACTGAACTATTGATCTATCTTTCCCATTTCGTTATACGAGCTTATGAGCATGTGTTTGAGATTTCAGAATTGCAAAGGTAACATTATTTCCTTTCCTCGCGCAATAGTACATGGAACAGAACAGATGTGTTTTTGATTTGTAAAACGGAAAATATATAGTTTATTTTTAAAGAAATATATCTTCAGATACTTGAAAATGTTGTGTCAACTGTTTTCGCTTCAGTGAATGGGAATATTTGGATATCAATGTAGTTGCGTTTGTTTATCTTAAACATCACAGTGCTGATCAATGCTCATTCAAATTTTATAGAACTCTCGATGCAGAATTTGTGCTAATAATGAAATTATAACATTTTTGATTGTTGTCTTTAAAGTACTATTTTTAAGCAAACAATGATAATTACCCAACATTAGCCATATCAGAGGTATATAAAAAGTAGTGGCATCTAAGAAGTAGTCTCTCATATTCATTAAACGTTTTTACTGTTGTCCACATGTAGCCTGTCGAGACTGCCAAAGGCTTAAGGAAGAAAGTGGATACGAACTGCTTTGTGTGATTTAACACCACAGCATACTCCCGAACTCGGAGCCACGATTGCTCCCTGTCGGTTAGTTGGGTCTGCGTGAAACTTTATTCAAAAAGCCAGAGCAAAAAAAATTACATTTTATATATAAGGATACAAAAAAGAGGACACTTAGAACAAAAGAATATAATATTTAGTAAAATTGTTAGTTCTTTCAAGTCTTTGTGTTGCTGACTTTGAGAGGGTGGTGCCTTATGTATGGGAGAAGAGAGCAGATGAGTACCTAGGGTTAATTGAGTCTGTGGCTAGTTGTTGTCACCATCTTTTGGGGAAAAGATTGTTTCGTTTCCCGCGATGAAGTGGATGAGTTTTCTGATTTTCGCCATAGAATTGTTTTTGTTCATAACTCTGTTCCTCCAAAGTGGTTGTAGGGTGACGATTTTGTAATGTGGTATGAGGTTGTAAACAGGCAGCTTGTAGCATAGTGTAAAGGGTTTCCCAGGTTTCCGCAGCCACAGGAATCGCTGTTTCTGATTTTGAATCGTTTAAGGTATGTCGGAAAGCATTGTTGTCCTAATAGTTCTGTTTGAGAGCACTTTAGTAACCAAGGAAGTCATAGGATAATATGACTTAACCGTCTCCCCACGCCCATAGTAGTTGTGACCTACGAAACCTCGAGGTCACAACAGACACCGGGCAAATAGCTAAACGCATTGCTTGAATTCGACCAATTTTTTTTATTAAACCCTGTTTACATAGGGGCATTCGGTGCCCGCAAAAGGAGTCCACGTGACCTCAACTGAATCTGGTCACCATTCCAAAATATGACGTTAACGATATATGCATGCTTAGACCTTTAAAAAATGAACAGTGGGAATGTGAACAGGTTAATGACTTTGCCGTGTTTCTTCTCTTTCTCTTACTGTATATAATTGTGCTCTTGACCTTAGATTGTCGACTAGTGACGATATTTTGCTTGGACCACGTGGCGCCCTTTTGCGACTAGCGACTGTTTCTGTGTAAATAGTGCCTTGATTACATTATATATTTAATTAGTCGAAGCAAAATGTTAAATGCATCTTACTCGAGACCTAGATAGATGCATCTACTATTTAGCTTCTCCTAACACGATGCATCTCCCGAAACTAGTAAGATGGATTGTATAGCAATCATCGGTATTGATAGCGGAGAAGAAAAGGAGAAGTTACCGTGTGATAATTAATGATGAAATGTAGAAGTAGCTAGATTTCAAAGTCGATGCGCAAACTTTGACAGTAAATGGATAGGAAATCGGAACTGCGGTGAAAAGATATACGAAACAGGGTCACTGTATCACATGTCACTCGATTAACATGTTCAATTTTATCATTTTATATGTCAGATGAATAGCAATAGCTTCACAGACTAGACTTGAGAAGTAATATTAATGACTGCGTAAATGAGAACAAAATTCCATCAATGCTGAATCGTCTCTAGATAATGGATGGATCAAAGAAGCTATTTAAAGAAAGGTTCTGACCGAGAAACAGAAAACCACGTCATCTTCTCAAATCGTTACTAAAATATATCTGAGAACCATTTCAACCACCTCTGATATCAATTTATTTATGTCTCATAATTAATAATCATACGCCTCACATTCGGAGATATAGAGTGGAATAAAATTGTCTACTGGATCATTAGAGGAGATATAGATTATGTCTTTTGAGGGAATGAAATCCCAACTGCTCGTTGGTACAACATCTGTGAAAATCCGTAAGCACAGATGACATTTCTACTGGTACGGTATATGTACCGACCGTAATAAAAATGGTAAGATAAATTTAAAATAAGATGACTCCATCAAAAATTCTATAACAGATATTGAAAACAATTGATATTTTAATAACCTAATTATTTTATTCCCTTTCCCTCATAAATCAAGATTCCTCGCTCTAGTAATCTTATTCCAATAGTCATTATCAAATTCCCATCCAAACAGCAATTTCTTTGGCAGACAGTCTAGAATTTCTCTAAAGTATAAATACATTAAACCCGAAGCATCTTCCCAACTTCGAGATAACTCCGACCGTGATGAATATTTATGATATAATTATTTATGAATATTGATGCTCTTAATATATATGTAGAAACATAACAACACGGCGCGTTCTCGTAATTATGCACCTACGGGTCGTTCATAGCCCAATAAACCTTAATACATCTTCGTCATTAAGGAGAGTGACGGGATCAATACCACTTCCTTAAAATAAAATTTTCTTTGAAGGAAAACTTTTCTTCGCCGCAAAAGCGCGATGTTCTGAGTTGGGTAAAAAACTGCAAGAAAGAGCTAACTTTAGAGATAAAATTCATGGCCAAGACATTTCTTTTTACATCCATCCATTTAGATATGAGTTCCTTCGGAAAAAGAAACCTTTCAGCTATAAACTTTAAGAAGATTAGTTGTTTCCCAACTAATAACGTACTTAAGTTGAGAGATCTTTATCAGTCGAGGCTTAGGTTTGGATTCATTACAGCCTGTATCCCTGCGACGAAGCATTTTTTGCTAGCATGTACGAAAAAGAACCGTCATAAATTGTTGTTATTTAACTTCATTAGTCAAGTTTTTCTTTTACAAAAACCAGAAGCATGTTCTCTGTAAAAACTGTGATTACCTGGGATTTTTAAAATCCATATTTAGTATAGTCTCTTTTCTTTCTTGTAAAGAAAGAAGACAGTCTAGAGACCACCTCTGTTAAGTTCTTATCTGTATTGAAATGTTTTTACAATTACTTTGTTTTATTGTTCTCCTTGTCAAAAATCCTTATCAATAATATCCATAATGACAATAGTATCACATACTTTTAGGGTACAGCAAGACTAACTATGTAACCACTTGTTAAATATTTGGACTTCCAGTTTTATTCATCTCAATTGCTCTTGTATAAAATGTTCTTCGCCCGTGCAATTCTCGATGATTAATAATTCCTGTACTTATATTGAACGGTCTAGAATCTTGTACGGAGACTAAACAATCTAAACCTACAATGTGGATACATGTCAGGAATTATATTGAACGGTCCCGAGTCTTGTACGGAGACTAAACAATCTAAACCAACAATGTGGATACATGTCAAGAATTATATTGAACGGTCCCGAGTCTTGTACGGAGACTAAACAATCTAAATCAACAATGCGGATACATGTCAAGAATTTTAATCCTACCAGCCAATTTATATAACCTGCAATATCATTCAGTACCTACTCGAAATTCTTTGTTTGTTTTTCTGTTTGTTACTGTTTGTGCTTTCTGTGTTTGCATGTGCACTTATGTTATTCGAAATTTTATTACCTGCATTCCTCATGTAAAATTTACTTTCTAATTCATAAATAAAATACCGATGGGGCGCTGACCCAGCGGGGGGTTTTGTTCGCCTTTCCACACCATGCTCATCAAACTGGTAAGATAACTCTAGAGGTTATAGGCATCAAGGGCATGGGGTGGCGTTAATGAAAGAAGACAATAGTTATATAGTGACAAAAATCTATACATAACATCCTTGTTCTAACAATCCGTGAGCGTTACCTGTTCTGCGCAATAAAGTTAATAAATGATATACCTATATAAAGATTAGTGGCGTTTTAAATCAGAGTGTCCGCCTGAATGTTTGGGCTAGAAGTCATAAAGAACTTATAGAATGTTTCTATAGGGAGACTAGAGGATATAGGGATACTAGAGGCCACGCAAACGTGGACGTCCATCGACCTGAGGTCCATTCAGGCGGGACTTAATATTGCGAAGGCCCTTGCATAGATTTCAGTATTGCAGCAACATCTCTATGCAAGCGGGAAACCGAACCTAGCCATAAACCAAATGTTTTGTTACTATATCTTATATACTATACACAAATATACAACAATTTACAGCACTTAATAGCAATTTACATGTCTTGAGTTCCTTTTGGTGCAAGTGGATGATCTTGCGTTTCTTATGGTGCAGGAGGATAATCCATCTTCGCCATATCGATTTCCTAGCTGGGCTCTAGAGAACGTTTGACTTGGAAGTTGAGATCAGTCAAGTCATACTTTCTTAGCCCGTACATTTCTTCCGTATATATATATTCCAAGACCATTTAATAGTTTGCGAGACAGGGTGAGATATGATCTCGTGATATATTCCGACTGAAAATGGCATACACATCCCATTTATTCTAGCATACCTAGCCAAGCCCATAAGTCTAAGACTCATGATGAAGGACAAATTTTGGACTCTTCGACTGTTCAAAGCAATCTTACTTGACATAAAAGTCTGATTCAGCTTTTATATAATACTATAAATCTCGTTCCCAGAGGACTTTCAAGGGAAACTGACCCATATTTGCGTTTCACTGGGAGGAATTTCTCCAGTGTATATTTTTTGTATACATTTTTTAATCCTGTATTTTCCCATTTTCACGGTTGGTGCTTTTTGGAGGATAGCAACTAATTTTTACGATTTTTCATATATCATTTAGCAGAGGAAAAAACACTTATTAATATCATAGGCGGGCTTCTTCTCCTGATGAGCGGCTGGCCATGTTATTTTTCAACTTGTCAAGTTTTTTGTCTTAATTTTGTGTGTCCTTTTGTTTCTTATTTTTATTGATGTGTTGCTCTTTTTGTTGACGTAGCTTTTGCGAGAATGCAGAAATAGCTTTTTCCATTTCATATAATTTTTCTTGTTTATTTATATATATATCAACCATATATAAAAAAGTCATATCTTAATATTCAAAATGAAAATCAACATACACGTCTATAATGCAATGCAAAAGTTTAATTTTTGTAATTATATTAAATATAAAATATATTCTAAAAAACTAAAAATACTAAACCATGTAATACCAAATAATATATATACACACAGAGAGACACTCTTGGCTATCTCTACATGTATGTATATATTTCATTAAAAGTCTATATATTTATAGACTCTTCTAGACTTTTTACTAGCGTTTAGCGACCCCTTAACACCCTATCTACGGTGCACAACTGGGCCGCGGACCATGGGTTTGGAACCACTTTTCTAGTCAAATACTTGAAGTGCTAAGAATAAAGCCAATGGCTTCATTAAAATGTCTTGCTGATCATATTGAACTTTCGATTGCTATCAAAGAAATAAAAAATCCGCAAACACTTTAAAAATTAGTTAAAAAAACAATAAAAATTTATTCGGATGTGCGGTTTGTACTAAAAACTTTGTTTAGGAAGGAGAATTTTTTAACAGCAAAGGGAAAAACAAGTGTACTTAAACTCTTTAATCAGAAGGCGATTTTCTTCTTCTAGCTCTTTAAAACCGGGACCTTCTGGGAGGAAGTGACATGAATTGGACTCTCCCAACATGGGTGATCATTCACCACCCCACCCCATGCTATAACCTTCCCTTAATACGCACGGAAATGAGCTGCGGTTTGAAAGGATAATTGGGCCCCCATACCGCGCTTATGTCCTAAGCGATCTTCAGAACCTCCCCTCCCCTCAAAAGAAGCCAACCGCCTCAGATCGGCCTTCTTCGCTGTTAAAGGGAAATTTTTAGAGCGCCCGGGACCGCCTCTCTCGGTATCAGAGGGTAAAAAAGTCAAAATAGCTCAAAAGTCCACTAATGTCGACCGACACGACTCATACACGCTTGATTTAACTTTTTCAACACTTCAAACAGAAATCAACAGATGTCAAATCTGATGAAAATGGTTAGAATTGTTAGTCAAAAGATAACGAATTATTTTTGTCAGTCTACCTTATACATATTATTACAGGGTTCATACACATTTCCTTAAAAGAAATTCAAGGACTTTTAAGGACTAAAAAAAAGCAAAAAATAAGGACCTCTAAATTGAATAAACTTAACGAATTGTCGCACACATTTTTAAATAAAATGACTCCTTTTTGCAAATTCAACCTATTAGATGATAAAGTATAATATAAAACATTGAAGATCCATTACAAATTTAACACAGCAAAAACTCTTAAAAATATGATTTAATAAATTGATGAAAGAAACCCCATGAAACTGGTAATCAAATTAAATATCTTTTAATTCCAAACTTTTTTCATTCAATTTTATATCCAAGGTATTTATTTTAATTTTTTTTCAGTAATTTTTTTTCTTAGTTCATGCGATTGAATAAATGTCTTTATTATGAATTTATGTCCTTTGACTTTTCAGCCTCATTAGCTAAATCATTTGCTTCCCCATTTGTTTGGTGTATTTGGTTTGGAACATTTTCTTTTGCTTTAAAAAACCTGTTTCCTCCTACAGCTTTTCGTTTCAGTTGTTTTGTTTCAGTCTTTTCTTTGGATCTTTCACCTTCTAAGTACTGCATGTATTTTGCTGTAGCTGAGGTGGCAAAAAGTAAGGACTTTCAAGGACTTTTTAAAAATGGGGCATAAAAATAAGGATTTGTAAGGACTTTTAAGGACTTGTAAGGACGCGTGCGAACCCTGTATTAAAGTACCCTGCAATGTTTTCCTTGATTTTAAAGCTACAGAGGGTGCTTATACATTTTAGAACGATTTCGGAGCCGTATAATTAATGTTCCTTTTTTTTGGACTATAAGTCTGCATCGTGATTTCCATAACAAAAGTGATTTTCGTAAAATTTCCAGAGGTATTGATTTCCATTGTCTTACACTACTTTCCAGAGTCTATCAATCCTGGTGGGTTTGCGCTTATAAAGAGCTAATTTCAACAGAAAAAAGGCACAATAGTTCATAGGTGAAGCGTCAGGGGACTTCGCAGGAATACGTTGAAAAGATATATTGAAATACCTGTATCAGTCTTCAATTTTTCAAGGAATGCAGTGGTACTTTTCGCAGTATGACTTGGAGCTTTGTCTTGATGAAGTTTCACTCTTTGAAAGTCATTGGGTTAAAGAAATGGAATTTCTTCTGTAAATATCGGACGTAAAACTTTCTCTTGATAGTACGTTGAGTTGATTTTAACATTTTTTCCACTCTTCTTATTTTTAATTTCCCATTGTAGGAGAACCCTGCGACAATCCTAAACCCCTTACTGAAACTTTCTTTGTACTGACCGAACGAGGTTTGTACATTTTTTCCTCTTCGTTTTCGTTAGTTAAATAGACCTATTTTTGTTGCAGTCATTTAGGTAAACCCGTGCTTTATCAAGGGTCACAATATATTTCCATTTATTTCCTGTTAAATAGTTTTCATACAAGGTTCTACAAACTGTTCTGCAATGAGCCACATGCTTCGGCGAAAGCTGATGAACATTAAATCTTTTAGCTTTTGAGTTGTAAATCTTGGCTTATTATTATATTTATTGTTGCTATAGATGTATTTAAAAACTTTGCAATTTATTTCTGCATTGCCAGATTTTCTCTTGTTACCAGCGATTTCATTTTAGAAATATTTGAAACAGTCCGTACCTTTTACGGGTATTCGTTTGGAGTCTTCTTTCCACGTAGAACTAATGATCGACGGTTTTTCTCTTTCAGATTAATAATGGATTATTTTGAAATTAGAAATTTTAATACCAAGCATTTCACAGCGCTTTTGAATTATGAAGTAGGAATATTTCTCTTGGAACGCGCAGAAACATATCCTTCAATCCGCAGATTGTTTACATGCCACATTTTGAGAAAAGAATGATTTCATTTTAGAAATATTTGAAACAGTACGTACCTTTTTAGGGCATTCGTTTGGAGTCTTCTTTCCATGTAGAAGTAATGATTGACGGTTTTTCCCTTTCCGATAAATAATGTTACTTATTTTGCACTTAGAAATTTTAATATCATGCATTTCACAACGTTTCTGAATCATGAAATACGAATATTTCTCTTCGGAAAGCGCAAAAACATATCCTTCAATTCACAGCTTTTTCAAATGCGACATTCTGAAAGAAGAATAAATTTAGCAGTAGCAGACGATATTTCTCATTTCAAATAATAAGCTGTTGCCAGAAATTTTTATTCCAAAACATTTGCTTTTTAAAATTCTTTTTTTCATGTAGAAGTAATGATTGGTGGTTTTTTCCCTTACAGGTTAATAATGTTACTTATTTTGAAATTAGAAATTTTAATACCATGCATTTCACAACGTTTTTGAATTATGAAATAGGAATATTTCTCTTCGGAAAGCGCAAAAATATATCCTTCAATCCACAGCTTGTTTACATGCGACATTTTGAAAAAATAATAAATTTAAAAGTAGCAGACGATATTTCTCATTTTTTCTCTCGATTTTTTAAAACAGTCTTTATCGAAATCCTTCTAAAAATGTGTAAATACCCTCAGTTATGATCATTATTATTACATAATAAAGCACACATCTCAAATAAAATAAACTTTTCATAAAACTTTAAGCATTTTAAAAACTTTTCTTCACCATACATTCTCTATATGCTTTTAGATTTCGTTCGAAAATGGGGGGGGGGCCGGCAACCCTTGATAACATATCTAGACGTCATAAGCTTCCATATGAAAAAAAAGCTGACGAAATTGGTCGAGTGGTTGAGGCTGGCGAACTCGGTGAATGTTTTTCACCACATTTGTGGCAAGTTCGCTACAGTAATCCCTAGAAAGGGAAAAATAAAACTGTCATCCCCACGCCCGAAGGGATTCACCCTCAGATACCTTCTGACCCTGCCCCCAGGTGGGTATGGATTTTGATTGAGCTCTAAGCCATGTGATATTTATATTTTGTATGTTTTTGTCGTAATGGTGTTTATATTGTGTGTGTTGTGAATAAATAAAAAAAGGACAAACTGGATTATCATTGAACTGAATATCAAATCACACGCATGGGGAACCATTACAACATTATTTTACATATATAGATAATTTTTATTTTCAGTTCAACGTCTAGGCTTTCACTTCGTCAAATCTAGTAAAAAGGACTCGTGGTACCTATCTAATGTCAGTTCATATTTGAACCTTGATGGCACAACCAAGACCAATTCTTAGAATGTTCAATATAAGTGAAAACCTCTAATTATTTCCCACGATAAAACGATTTCACCAATCGTCGCCTTTCAATGCAAACAATGGTCAATTTCCGATACGTCATCCTTATTGACAACGTAGTCTCTCGGACATTCACCGGACACCTTTCTTCTTTTCTCTTGCGCTCAAACTTTACATACCTGTAATCGATACTTAATGAGTTATCATCGTTTTCCTCTTATAAATAGGTAGGAAATTCGATAAACCACAGTAGAAGATAGGACCGATCAATTTTTCCTGCATTGTTCGCATTTTTTAACGAAACATGTTTCAGTTATTTTCTAGAATAGATGTTTCTGTGCACGTTTCTGAAACGTACTTTTAGTGTTGTTTTTAATGTAGGAGTATGTTCCTGCCATTGGGGTCTCAGGAAGGAATTTATTCACAGGCCTAAACGCCACAGAAACGTTGTATGGGAGATAATCTATATCTCGGCAACTACATACGTTAAAAACATAACTAATATCTTATTTTAGAGGTATAACTAATATCTTATTTAGGGTACCAACAGGAGTTACAAAAAAAAGTGAAAATCGGAATAGTAGTTCAGCGACTACTGAGTCGCAAAGTTGAGCGAAAATACGCGTGAACTGGTGACGCGATCCTCTATATCTCGGTAACTACAAATGTTAAAAACATAAATAATGTCTTATTTTAGAGATAAAGGGTAACAACAGAAGGTACAAAAAAATTATTAAATTATGTATGTTACTTTTCATATCATCGACCGATCCTACACAGAATTGTAACATATCCACGAACGATTGAAGAATTCAAAACAAAAGAATTGAAATTGAATTGTAAAACAATTTTCATTGTGACCTTAGTTTCATTTTAATTTGCCAATTTTCCATAAATTAGTAATTCAGAGAAACAAAAGAGAATGGAGAGTAACTTCGAGAAACAAAAGAGTCAATCGAGTAAAGTAATCCTAAGCCTTTAACATCAGCGGCAGTTTGAAGAAGACAGTCTCCCGCCATTTTTTTTTTTGTTTTATTTAGAAAATAATTTTTAAAATCTTCGAACTGACTTTATCATAAACTACATTTCTTCAGAACTTGATTTGTTTTTAATAGCCTTAATGCATGACTTGTGAAGACAGTTTCACAAGAAGCTCTTCATCTGAGACTGAAATGCTTTGAGTAAGTTGCCAATAAAATCATCCTCTTTTTCTATTTATTGTTTAAAAATGATAATAGAAAATAATTATAATGATTTTATGGTTATGCAATTTGCCAACTTGGGATATTTTCTAAAAGTATCTATCAAGCTAATTGCGCTATTGAAGACACAAGTAACCGGATTTGAGAAGAATAAATTATTGATTAATGAAATTTTAAGCGACCAAGTTAATATTTTCACGTCAGCTTCCTTCCTTCATTTTCTGCATTAACCCTTTTGACTCGACTTTTTCATGATTAAAATTTAACTATGAAAAAAAGTTTAGTTTAATGTTGACGTATACTAAAAGAAGTATACTAGGAGTTTAAAGTTTTTTTACTTTTCCCGTTTCCTGGAAATCTTTTGGAACAGTATGCCCCAATCGCATAGTCGACAGTTCTAATCCTGTAAAACTCTCTTTCCTGCCGTAGGATAAGCATGTCAGAGAAACATCTTTACAGCTTCGTGGCAATACTCTTGTAGTAATTTGATCACTGATGAAATATATTGTCCCACTGTTAAATACAATTGAGACAATATATCTCACAAAAAGAATTTAATCAAAATGTCTTAAATCTGATGTTAAAAAGGCTAAATTATTACTTAATAAGAACAATAAGAAGTATTTTACACTAAATATGACATAAATATAGTTGTACTTGCCGTAAATTTTTTAAAAAAATAGACCAATTGAAATCTGAGTAATGTGCGTATTCAAATACATAAATCCGCCATTTGCAATCTGAGATTTTTTCCAAGCTTCTTTAATCACAATTTTATTCCCTAATTTCTTAAGAACATTGAAAACATAAAACTCACGTAAAAGTGGGATTTATTTACCATAGGGATGAAGTCTAATTTCAGGGACGTATATGCCCATTAGGGCCAAAATGGTTAAGGAATTAGAAATTTTTCGAATAATAAAAATATTTATCAAATATGGGAAGTCAAAATAATGAGAGAAGGGCATACTTAGCAAGTTCGCTGCGTTATGAGACAATGATAACACGTATCATCAATATCTTGCCTAACGGTTCGGAAAAATGCATCATTCGCGCTTTAGGCTTCAACTTCATCAAAGCCTTTTCCACTCATAATTCCATTATCTCCGAATCTGTCTTCTTCTTACTAATCCTTCTGATCTGAATAATATCAGATCCATGAGATCGTTCGCCCTCATCACTTCCAACACGAAATCCGGTCGCTTAAGCAAGCCATCATAATCTGTTGGTCCGAATCTGTTGTTTTATGCATAAGATGACAATTGCTGTGGTCGATAAGCGGGTGACCCATCACATCTGACTGTAACGTCAGCACATGATTCAGTCATGGATTGAATATTCAAACCTTTGAGTCACATCCACAATCAACTTGCCTTCTATTCACACCAAAAAAATTCCATTTTGAAATGCATCAATGGCAGCTCCTGACATGTGGTGATAACAACTATAGCACAAATAAAAATGCCATAAAATTATGAAAATTGCCTTTTCGCGCTGTGATGGCTTCGCATTGTTAACATTTGCTTGCTTGACAGTCTTCGTTATCTCACCATAAAATTTTTAAAAAATAGAACGTGAAAAGCAATGTTTCTGGCGAAAACCTTTATATTAACCCTCTCACACAGAGCGAGGCAGTCCCGGGCTGCCTAAAATATTTCAATTAACAACGATGAAGGCCAGTCTGAGGCGGTTGGCGTCTTTTGAGGGGAGGTTCTGAGATCGCTTAGGAGATAAGCGCGGTAGAGGATCTAATTATCCTCGCCAACTGCAGCCTATTTCCGTGCGCCGGAATGGTTATGGCAGAGGATGGAGTGGTGGGGTAAATGACCACCTAGGTTGGGCGAGTCCAATTCATGTCGCTTCCTGCCGAAAATCCCGGTTTTAAAGGGCCTAGAAGAAGAAAGTCGCCTCGGGATTAAAGAGTTAATTATGCTTCAAAGTAAAAATGATGAATATCGAGTACAGTAGACTAACGTACAACTTGAGGGACATGTTCCGTGCACAGTAAAACCTGTATTAAACGGAATCTAAAGGACTAGAAAAATTTTCCGTTTTAGACAGGATTCCGTTTCATGCAGGGCTAAATAGTATATGAGGATTTCCGATGGGACTAAATATTTTTCCGTTTAAGACATGATTCCGTTTCTTACAGAGTCCGTTTTATACAGGTTTTCCGATGGGACTAAATATTTTTCCGCTTAAGACAGGATTCTGTTTTTTACAGAGTTCGTTTTATACAGGTTTTCCTGTGTTAAAAATTCGCGCTATACCGCCATACTTTATCGAACGAATTTATGAAAGTTCAAACATATCTATAAACTGTTAATCAACATGGATTTCGAATATAAAAGTGTTGAAAACTAAGCAAAGAATAATAAATACATAAAATTTTTTTAAGAAAACGCTTTTACCAGTGCATTAAAAAAATAATAATTTTTTCTAAAAAATCTGGAGGTCAAAACAAAAATCGTAAAAGCGTGAGGCGTTGGTTTTATATCTTTCTCCTATTGCTTTCAGCGCCTCACGCTTTTATGATTTTTGCTTTGACCTCCAGATTTTTGAGAATTTTTTTTCTTTTTCAATGCATTGGTAAAAGCATTTTCTTAAAAAGCTTTTTATATTTATTATTTTCTAGTTTTTAGTCTTTAATTTATATCATAACTCATCATTATAAATATTCTGGGATTTTAGAATCAATTTTTACGAAGCCTTTTACAAACGAAGCGTTTTGGAATTGGATGTGCACCGGCCAAAGTTGGAATTTCGTTTTTCAGGCATAAGGAGATTTTGAAATCAGCCTCAAATCTTTAAAATAGACGTTTAAAATGAGATGTAAACAAACATAAATTCAGCGCATACGCAAAGCACAGCTCCTGTTATTTCGCGCATGCGCGGATGAAAAGCAAAGCACAGATCCTGCTGTTTTACGCATGCGTGGATCGAGGATGGTATTTTAGACATGCGCGGATCGAGGTTGGATTGGATTTAATTATTTAACTCCCTTTTTGATTTTGAAAAGCGTCGATAAATGCCCTACAGAAGGATACAAACATCTCCAATAAGCATTTTGTATTTTTCGACTTATAATTGTTCACACATACAGACGCTTTAAGGGGAGATTTAAGCAGACATGAATTCCGCGCATACGCAAAGCACAGATATTGCTACTTTGCGCATGCGCGGATCTTGGTAGAAAAATAACTATTAAAATCGCAGTTATTAAACTTCCTTTTTGATTTTGATATGCGTGTAATATACTAAAATCGTTCTCGATAAATGTCCTACAAAATGATACAAATATCTCCAATATCAGTTTAGTATTTCTCGAGTTTTAAGCTTTCATACAAACAGGCGCTTTCAAGGAACTTCATTTTATACTATATATATATATATATATATATATATATATATATATATATAAAGGTTTTAGTTTTTACTAAATATTGGAATAGAAAATAAAAAAAATACTTCCGCTTATAGTTGTGATGATGAAACCCGAATCTTAAATTACTTTACATAAATATCGTCCAGAAATACAAATCGTTTTCCTTCACGTTCAATAAATGTGAAACAAGAACACCAAAATTCAATTTTTCAATTAACAAATAAAATTAAATTAAAATTTACATCACAGATGTAAATTTACAGCACACTTTTTCACGCAAAATATGTATCTTTCTCCTTGAAAACTGAAAAGAAAACACAAATGTACAAATACAAATCATTCTTTTCTGTCAATAAAGGCATTTAATTTAATGGAGATTTTTTTTTACCTGATATTTTCTACATATTTCGATTTCTTTTAAAAAAAGAAAATAGGGCATCATCCATATATATGAATATGCTGTTTATTTCGTTTTCTACATTCTCAGATTTTTCAAAAAAATTATGATACAGATTACTTCCAAAATAACATAATGTAACAAAAATATATCGATTCAACTGATTTCATTCTCTTGGAACTTTTCTTTAAAGTAACTTCAAATCAGACTCAGAAAGTTTCGCAAATTTTGCCGTGACGAGCACTTATCAAATAAGAAAAATTGAAAATTCTTTTAATGAAGGTGTCTGTGACGCAGCCAATATTTTATCGATAAACGCTGGCTCATCATAACGACCTGGAGACGGAAGTGATAAGAGTGTTAAATGATATTCCGAACGATTTCTATTACAATCATTTGTCAAAGTGATGATGTTGCCTTCAAAGTGCTATCTAATTTCTGAAAACGCTTTTAGTAGAATTTAAAGCGGAAGCTACTTATTATTTAAGAACTTCTTGGAATACGTTTCATTGCAAATAAAATGTTAGAAATTATTTCCTGGAAAGTTATAAAAATTTTAGTTAATTTATTTCATTTTGATTTTGGGGATTTTGAAGAAGCTTTTTTTCATATGAAGAAATACTGTAATAAATAACATAACACCACAGCATTCCCCGAACTCGGAGCCTAAACGGCTCCCTGTCGGATGTGTATGTGTGAAACTTTATATAAAAGCAAAAGCAAAAAAATTACATCATGATATATAAAAACACAAAAATTAATGTGTTTGTAATTAATGTATACATAACATAATTATACATAAACAAAGAAGAATATAATGAAAAGTACGTAGAGGGTTACAATCTGAGTATAATATAAAATATATACAAGCGGAGTTATCATACGAGTGCATTGAAAGGGTAGAATGTTGCCTTTAGTTACATAGTTTCATACAGTTGCAGCTTCATGATTCGGAACTGTTAGTGTTGTTCGATGCGACGATAAAGAAGAATTGATAACGTATTATAAACGGTTATATTGATGATTATTGTCGAAACCATCCTAAAAATTGTGGGCTGGTTTTTTGTTGTGTCTTGTTACTTATACTTACGGATCGCTGGAATTGTTACTCCAGGGTTGGCAGTGATGTGAAGGGTGAATTTTTCGAATGAATTACGGAAGATTTGGTGGTGGCTGGTGGCTGTTTTTAAACTAGTGTGCTCTGCTTCTCAACTGGGTATTCGTCGAATTTCTGGTTCCGGGAGGTGAATCTTTGGAAGTATCTATTTCTATGCTGGAGTCTGTGACGGTGTTGTACTTTGACTTTTAATTAGGTCTTCTTTAGTCGGTAGGAATATGATTAAATTATCTATATTTCGTCTTGAGTGTTTGTTGGAAAGGGCGCTCTTCCACCAGTGGACTATGAATTGTGAGCTTGGTTCCTTGTGGTGATATGATAAAGTCAGTGGACATTTCGTTACGTAGTGTAGGGGATTTCCTATTTCCCCACACCCGCAGTATATACAATGGAGACGGAAGTAAAGTCCGGTTAACCTAACTCGGGTTAACCGAAACCCGGGTTATCCAAAATGCCTGAAATCGAATATCCATAAAACGCGTACTGTACTGCACGTGAATAATCTCGAAGTCTACACATTTTTGCAACGATATACCCACGCCTTTCTTTTAACACTTCCCAAGAAGGTCTGTTACTAATTTTAGAACGATAAAATTAAAATTAATGGGTATTAACAATGTTAATTACGATATTGTTCATCTGTGCCTGTCAGGCGTATTGCGCTCGAAATCGCCCGTGCGATTATTGTACCCGAAGAAGGGTTAGCTTTCACAAAGAACATAAGTATAGCCTACAAAGAGAGTTTTGAATTCGTCTGACACTCAGAACGCTTCAGAATTACATACTGTAATTAGATACAAAATAGTAATGGATGTTCATGACTTAAGCGAAAAAATCGTTATCCGAAACGGTCCCCCCCCCCTTTAGTTCGGTTAAACGGGGTTGTACTGAATATGCAAAAAATATACAGGATGCCCACTAAAGTCTCTTAGTAGTGACTTTGAGTTCAGTGACTTTGGTTTTCTTGCAAATAATGCAGACCGTAAAATGATAATATTACGTATCTAACTACGAAAGTGCGATAATGGAAACACACAGAGTGCCACTAAAGTCCCTTACCACCCTTTTAACTACCGAATGGCTGCAGCTATCTCCATAAGAATGGTGTCTAGGTATGGTAAAGAAACTATGCGCTACTGGATGAAATAACTTACAGCGCCACCTGGTGGAAAACGGTGGAGTTAGCTCTAAAACGGTACGGGATAGAGAAAAAAAATTGAATTACAAAGTTGTAGAGCATTATCGATTTAGTACAAAAAGATACCTTATGGTCATGAATGCTCAAAACAGAACGCTTAAAATGCACATTTGTTTGTTTGTGGCTTCCGAAACTCTGGCGTCACGAAACTTGAACGAAAAGATAAAAGATTATCTTTCGGACTTTTTGATTATAAATTGCAAGCGATACCAATTTGCCACGTTGGGGGCTCGTTTTTCGTCCGAAAGATAATCTTTTCTCGTTTAGTTCAAGTTTTCTGACGCCACAGTTTCGGAAGCCGCAAACAAACAAATGGACATTTAAAGCGTTTTGTTTTTAGCATTCATGACCATAAGGGGTCTTTTTACTAAATCGATAATTCTCTACAACTTTGTAATTCACTTTTTCCTCCTATCTCGTACCGTTTTAGAGATAATAACGCTAACTCCACTGTTTTTCACCAGGTGTCGCTGTAAGTTGTTTCATCCAGAAGCGCATAATTTCTTTACTACACCTAGACACCCCTCTTATGAAGATAGCTGCAGCCATTCAGTAGTTAAAAAGGTGGTAAAGGACTCTAGTGGGCACCCTGTGCAATTATAATGAGCGTTGAGGAATGAAACAAACTCCTGAAACTAAATATTAAAAAATAAGCTTGTAATTAAAATGCTTTTGCTTTTCACAAAATTCGCATCATTATTGCTTAAAAATTCCATCTGAACAAGGAAGGGAAAGGCAGAAAAATTTATTTGCTGGCTAATTCATTTAATTTCGACTTTGGTTATTTACTTCAGTGATAAAAAAATATTGGGATAGTTTGAGTTTAAATATTTGTTCAATTTCGTTGAATTTACTTCCCTTCTAGTAGCTACATAAAAGGTAATTTGAGTTGAACGTAGGAAATTCTCAATTGCTGAAACAAGTATTAAAATGGATGAATCAATTTCTGTTTGCAGCAAAAAGAACTTTGCATCCTCCCTTTATTCACAATTTTAATAACTAATATAAAAATTGATTTTCTATTAAATTCTCAATATCAAAGACATAAAGACTTTGTAACAGATATTGGAATAATATTTTGCCAATTTTTTCAAGCTAACATCCAAAAAATTAATTCAATTGCTCAAATGTTGATTATACGACCAATAGTTATCATAATAGTTTGCAATTTTCAGGGAAAATAAAAAGAAATCACAGAATAATTTTCTTCGTAACATTTGGAAAGTAACATTCGCGATAGTTGGATTACAAAAAGCTACAACTGATATTAATGCTTTTAAGAGACTATACAAAAGTAATATCACCTTAAACAAATAGCCTTAGAAAAGAAAAATTCATTTCTGAAATAAGCCGTTCCTTTTTTATTTAATGTGATAACATTTTGTGGAGAGTCAAATTTTCGCATTCCGGATTAGTTTAGTCGAATGCATAATAATCATCAGACAGTTAAATTGCAACATAAAACTTGACAAATTACATTTCTTATTTGTTTCGAACATTTCTCGCCTGTATAATTCCCCACTCTGTTTACAATAAGATAGAAAGTACTTTTTTTCTTTGTTCAGAATCTTTTGCAAATTAATCACGGAACAATATTTTACAAATGATAAGTTAAGCGCTGTTTTGCATAATGTACCATTCTACCATGTTCATTGAAATGTTAGGAAGATTTCAAATAATGATTATTTTGAAAATGAAACAAAAAATTAAATAAAGATTCCTGTTTCATGGATCTAATCTAAAAATCTATTTTCTATAAAACATATTTATGCTTTAATCTTATGCTTAAACTCTAATATATAACGAAAAATAATGAAATCGACGAAATTTCAAAAATGCTACGCAAATTTTATTAACATCGGTTTTAAACAAATGAAATCATCTTAATAACACTCGATGCATTTGAAATACATCAAATTCTTTCCTGAGACCCCAATGGGGGGAACGTAGTCTTGCGTGAAAAACATATTTTGATATATAAAGTTGCTGCACTGGGGGAATTTGCGGCACAATTTGGTTATTATCAAGGTAAAGGAGAATATGTCAAAATTTTAAAAACAATACAGGTTTTTTATCCAAAAAAACTTCTCTAAATTCACAAATCTTATTCTAAATTATTTTTTTAATTTATGACTCAACACCTTCAAACTAAGTATTTATTAGTCAGTACCTAGGTGACATGTTTTTACTTCAGACTAATTCTAACTGTTACAGCTTTCTTTCAATTCGAATATTTGTCAAATTTTTGTGATACCGAATCAATGTTTTAGTGCAAGTACAAGTTATGCTCTGCAAGAGTGTTCCGACTAATTCAAGTACAATTAAATTTGTTCACATTCCAACAATGGATATCACCTCGATTGACAAGTTTTTTTGAGTGGGTGTAAATTTGGTTTCGTTTTAAGAGAAAAGAATCTAAATGAATTGAATCAGTAATTTGAAGAAAGGAACTAGCGTCAACAAATCAAAACGCACACAGCATGCATAAAACGTGTATTGTATAATGTATAGTTGTAAAAAAATTAACGAAAATCAATAAGTAAATCATTAATGTAAAGAATATCATTTAAAAGTTTGGTTACAAAAACAATAAATACCAAAAATTCCTTCATTTCCGCGAGAAAATACTTATAGGATTCGTTTCTTAAATCAAAATGCCAATTCAACTATCAAAAGGCAAAGCAAGAGATATAAAAGCATTCATATTACTCAGAAAAGTATTTGAATTAGCCCAAAAAAATCGTTTGGAGAAAGTAACTAGTTGTAATATTTCTTTTAAAAAATGAGCAAGCATAAACTATTTATTTTACAAAAAAACTCTGTCAATACGTGAAAAAGAATTAACAGTACATTAAAGTAATTTTTCCAATCTTAAACAATAAACTGTTAAAATAAAGTATATATATTGCTGTGTATCACATTTGCTAGTTTGTTCTGAACGTATTGCCATAGTAAATGAAAATAAAAGAAGTTTCTAAAAAAATTATCTTGTGGGAAGATAGAAATTGGAAGGGTTAGAGAATTTTATCTTCTCTTTTTATAAAACAAACTCTGCGATCGGTTAATTGGTTGGTTATTGTTTAGTCGTCAATCATTTTTATCTAAATGCGTTCGTAAAAATCACTTTATTGATTAATTTTTCCAGATTTTTTTAGCTAACACATATTTCACACGAAATCGCTAATCGTTAAACATTATTGAAAACCAAATTTCTTTTTTAGTGTTTTTACTAACAGAACATGTTTTTGTCAGTTTCTACGCCGCATCAATACTTGAAAACCTAGGATATGAAAAGCGTGTACTTTCGTGTTTGCTTGGTATGAAATGCATGCATTTTAAGATATCAGACTACGCCTGTTGTAATGTAGGATATTTTAACGTAGGACTACGTTCCTCCCATTGGGGTCTCAGAAAAGGAAATTTATTCACACGCCAACATGCCAGAAAACTTGGTATGGGAGATCCTCTATATCTCGGTAACTACATATGTTAAATACATAACTAACGTCTTATTTTAGAGATAAAAGGTAACAACAGAGGTCACAAAAAATTTGAAAAGCGGAATTGTATTTCAGCGACTACTGAGTAGCAAAGTTAGGCCAAAAGACGCATGAATTGGTGACACGATCCTCTATATCTCGGTAACTACATGTGCATTGCTGATACTCTTGCTAAAGAAGGTACTACCAAGCCTCAGGCCTATGTAGAACTTTTGACCTACCTTGAGTTATAATCAAGAAGAAATGCCTTTGTTAACATTTCTTGGGGGCATCCACCAGCTCATTCATGGTATCGTAGTGAAGGAAGTGCTTCTATACATTTTAAAGGGGATAGGAAAGACCAAACAGCTTTGGCTCGCTTATCATCCGATTTTGGTCATCACCATATTTGGTCACTTAAAAACCCTCAGATTCTCTCGTGGTGATAAGAAGTTCAATATCTGCACAAAGTGCAACATGACTGAGGCCACTCCGCAACATCTACTTGACTGTGTTGCCTTACTGTATGATGACCTGTTTAAGCGACTGGATTTCGTGTTGGAGGTGATGAAGGCGAACGACCTCATGGATCTGATCTGATTCAGATCAGAAGGATTAGAAAGAAGAAGAAGACTACATATGTTAAAAAAGTAACTAATGTCTTATTTTATAGATAAAGGGTAACAACAGATGTAACAAAATAAAATGAAAAACGCAATTTTAGTTCAGCGACTACTAAGTCACAAAGATGGGCAAAAATACACATGAATTGGTATATTGGTAACTACTTATGTTAAAAACATAAGTAATGTCTTATTTTAGAGATAAAGGATAACAGCAGAAGTTACAAAAAAAAGTTACTTGAACTTAAAAACTTTCGAGAAGCAAAAGAGTCACGCGAGTAAAGTAGTCCTACGCCTTTAACATCAGCAGCTGTTTGAAAAGACAGTCTCCCGTAAATTTGTTTTCTCCTTGCAAGGGACTGAATGGATTCCAAAATTAAATCGGTGTGACTCACTTCACGGGTATCATGTGAGCACGAATTCTCGTTTTTCCCTATGTTATCTGCCTATTGTGCATTCATTGGAAATTGAACCCAACGTTTTCCAATCAAAACAGCGAAAATTACTCGCTGTTGTTAACATTTTCTACTTAACAATTCCTAAAGAATGACATGTTTCTCTTCCACGCTTTTCTTGAATTTTACTTCTGTCATATTTTTAATCACTTTCAGATGTGCTAGAATTCTGAAATTTTGTGCAGTTTTGTGTTTCCTGAAACAATACAAAACTTTAAAATTTCCAGAACTAAATAATCGATTATTCAATTCATTTTACTTAAATTTTGATTCTGTATGGATTTGCCATTTGGTATTGAATTTGAGAAAAAAATGATTAAAATTTTCTGGAATTATTTTAGTGCAGTTCTTGTTTCCTAAAACAATACAAAATTTTCGTATTTACAGAATTTAGCTATCAGTTATTCAATTCATTTTACTTAAACTTTCATTACGTTTGAGATGTGCCATCTGTTAGTGAATTTGAAAAAAAAATTGATTTAAAGATGCCAGAATAAATTGATTAATGAATCATAAAATATATTTATTACTAAAAAGTAGAAAATAATTATCAATCAAAAACTTTTTTAAACACGCTTATTAATGTACTAAAATACAGAAGATAATTCTTTCTATCAGAAATCTGGTGATGAAAACAAAAATTGTAAAACCTTGAGGTGCTGAAAACAAAAGTATATCTTAATATTAAATAAGTCATTGCGGTTATGCATGTATGTTTGTTCCACATCTGGTCCTAAACCACGGCACTAATTTCAAACAAACTTTGCGCACTTATTAATTAAGACAAGGGGAAGATTACTGTCAACTTTTCAAAATACAAATGTTAATTAAACAGTCAGTTAATTAGAAATTAACCGAAACCGTTTTTCCGCAGTAACTTCGGAGCATATTATCCCCCAAATTTATTTTTATACCATCTTAAAGTTCAAATTTTTACCTTTTCAATGATACCAATTTTATGTCTGTGACATTTTTTCTTCAATTTTTATTAAGTTTTGAAAACTTTTAAAATTGTTAATTACCTGCAGACGATTTTGAAATAACGCAAATTTATTGCTACTCCGTTGCTAGGCAATGGTTAGACTTTCAACTAATTTACCTTTATTTCTGAAATTTTTGCTTATTTTTATACATATATTTTATATAAGACGAGAGAGATCATCATTAACTTTTAAAAGCCCTAATTTTAATAAAATTTCTGTTAAATGGAAATTAAGCAAGATACGTCATTTTCCGTGATATTTTTCGAAAACATGTATTATGTCACAAAAACTATTTTTGCACAAACTTAAAGTTAAAAAAAATTATCTTTCATGACACAAGTTTGATTTCCGTTCAATTCGTTGACCTCATTTTAAAAAATTTTCAAAAATTAAATTGTGTATAAAATTTACAATTTATAACACTTTTTTTTATTAGTGAAGAACAAGAATACATAAGAACTGCTGATATCTCACATTAGAAGAATTCTGTATGATGACTAATTTTATTATTTTTTATTCATGTTTATTTCAACGCTTTTTCTTAATTAAAAATTTACTATGTAATTAATTGTCCCAAAACATCCGTTAAAATCTTTCTTATACTGCAAGATTTATGAACAAAATTTGAAGTACCTATGCAACAAATATTAATAACTTTTGGAGAAAATTGGCTAGCGACGATTTTTTAAAATGTCTGGTTCAATTTATTTTTTCATTTTAATTATAAAACGTTTTAGAAGATAAAAGAATTTTGGGTATTGTAATTTTCTATACAAAAGTAGTTTTCAACATAATAGACATGAAAGTATTTTAATACCGAGCAAAGCTGGGCATAACAGCTAATATATTATAAATGTGATTAAAATTTATATTCACCTCGATTATTTCCGTAAGCGCCTCATGCTTTTACGACTTTGCTTTTGACCTCGAAATTTTTGCTAAAAATAGAATTATTGTCTACTTTTCAGTGCACTTATAAAACAGTATTTCTTAGGGTTATTTTTCGTTTTATTAATAAATATTTATCATTGTATGTTATGTTCTTAAAAATACCTATCAAGTAGGGTAGGTAGTTATTGCCGCAATAACTGGTTTTTGAAATAACCGGTTTTCGGTTTTTTTATAAAAAACAAACGCCGTTTGTAAACAAAATTTTTTATTAATATTGTTTTTACAGGAAATCAATCAATTGACCAATATTTATCTGTTCATAATGAATCTTTCAGTAACGCCTCGAGAAAACGTTTGTCGTTGATTGGCCTAAGATGATGATATTCAAAGCTTCATAACTTTGTAAATTTTAGTCTAATCGAACTTAAAATCGAGACTAGCTTCCGATCTGGTTTTTCGCCCGGTTATTGAATTTAAAAAAAATAACCGGGACAAAAAAATAACCGAAAAAACCGGTTAACCGAAACAAAAAAAGCGATATTCGGTTAAAACCGGTAGCTTTTTCCAATCACTGATATCAAGAACTTTTTTTTGTTGCATGCAATTGTAGGTTTCGAACAATTCTCGATTAGTTGCATTTCTCATTAACGCAGAATGTTTCTCGGAATGTCCTTTTCCACCGCGCTTCATGGTAGTCGGAGAATGAAGACCTCTAATTAACGCTGATTAGACGGAGCAGGTTTTAGCGGTATTGGCAAATTGGCATGCTATTCAATTGCCGTCTGTTCTATTGTACATGGACATTCGCAATGAATTGAACATCCCGAAATAATTCGCTGAATTAATTAGAATGTAAGCTTTTCCTACTTCCTGCTCTGAAAAATGATTAGAATTTAATTATTTTATGCTCCAAAGAAAGAGTGTTTCGAAAATAGTGTGTTCTTTATAGCAAAAATTCATTTACTCGAAAAATGAAATGGTACAATGGGATCAATTCAACTCCCACGATACACGTCACATATATATGGGATTCACGACCTCATGTTAATTGTAAATCCACTGAGAATCATGAAGGGAAAAAAATTCGACGGGAGGTTGTCTCTGAGAAACGGCCGTTGGGATTGAGGAGCGTAAACTTACTTACTTTACTCAACTGTGACTAAAGTAAATCTATGTCACTAAAGTAGCTCCATGTCACTAAAGTAGCTCCATGTCACTAAAGTAACTCCATGTCACTAAAGTAACTCCATGTCACTAAAGTAACTCTATGTCACTAAAGTAGCTCTATGAGACTAAAGTAGCTCTATGAGACTAAAGTAGCTCTATGAGACTAAAGTAGCTCTATGAGACTAAAGTAGCTCTATGTGACTAAAGTAGCTCTATGTGACTAAAGTAGCTCTAGATGACTGACGTAACTCTTTGTGACTCTAGGATTATGTGACTGAAGTAACTCTTTGTGACTCTAGGATTATGTGACTGAAGTAACTCTGTGTGACTCTAGGATTATGTGACTGAAGTAGCTCTTTGTAACTCAAATTTTGTGACTGATTCGTGATTTTGGTTGGGGTTTTTTTGCGGAAAAAAACTTGTTTTCAAATGTAATATATTCATGTTATTAATATTGGATACAATTTCGGTTTAGTAACAATCTTAAGTAAACTCGGACGATGGTACGAGAAATAGCAAACTTAATCCATCAATTCTGGCGTAATAATGAACGTAAGATCGATGAATGAATTGCCTAATGTAGTTGGATAGTTTGTAGGAACCATATTGAGATTAAAATGATGTTTAAGAAAATCAAATCCCTTCTCGTTTCTCTTCGCGTCTATATTGAAGTCCCCCATCATAAACGAGGGAAGCTAGGTTGGTCACTGTGTGAGCCCTCATCGGCCGCTGTGATGTCATCAAAATTCCTTGTGATTTTCACCAACTTTGCAACTCGACTGGACTAAACCATAACTCCAAATTCTAAAATCCTTTTTGCAATCTTCAATGTCTACCTGTAGCGGTTGTGGTGGTGGTGTATGTCGCACACATCAGAAGGCGCTGCTGGATGAATAAAACAATTTATTTAATACAAACAACAATATTAAAAACGGTATGTCATGACGCTTCAGGATGTCAGGGTAAGCCCATGGACTCCAAAACATGGGTGAAGAGAACATCAATCACCGAAGGAACCGGGTGACGGCAACCTGGAAATAAAAGGCAAAAGAGAGAAAGAGTTCTCAGTTGAACTTCCTTTTATACTCCGCTGGCGGTCAAGTCTTTAAGTTGCCACAAGCTGGTTTACAATAATGCCGAGGTAGGCACGACGAACATCAGCAGCATGGTGGTTAGAGTCAAAGTCCGAATCCTTTGATTCGAATCCGCTACACATTCCCCACCAGTCTCACATCTTAAGGTGGGAGACGAAAACGCACTTTACGACCGTACTTAGTCGTGTATGAAAGATTTGAACTGGTCGTGTCGGACAGTAGAACAGCAGGTTTCAACCTGTCCACACTGATGACTTTCTCTTGACCGTTCACCAGTACTACAAAATTCTTGTCCTGTCGCTTTTTGACGGGAAAAGGACCTTCAAATGGCGTTGCCAAAGCCCTTTTTATAGGTCCCCTCTTGACAAACACATGAGAACAAGTCTGCAGATCTTTCGGCATGTAGACTGCTTTCAGTCCGTGATGCACTGGATCTGAAGGTTTAAGTGCTCGCATGAGCTCCTGCAGACGAGACAAGTAATCCGGTAAAGGGATGCCTATATTACTGTCGACAAAGAATTGGCCTGGTACTCTCAAATTAGTACCATATGTGAGTTCCGCTGCTGTTGCGTTAATGTCTTCTCGTAAAACTGTACGAAGATCCAAAAGTGCTAGAGGCAATGCTTCAAACCAAGTTTGCTTACTGCACATCAAGGCCTGCTTTAGAGGTCTGTGCATCCGTTCAACCATTTCATTCGAACTTGGGTGAAAAGCAGCAGTTCTAACGCACTGGATACCAAACATTCTCGTCAGCATCTGAAAAAGACCAGATTCAAATTGCCCACCCTGGTCACATGTGACCTTCTGAGGTAAACCAAAGCGAGAAATCCAATTGAACATGAAAGCAATTGCTACTGTTTCCGCTTTTGCATCCAACAAAGGAACTGCTTCGGGCCAACGTGTAAAACGATCAACCATAGTCAAGCAATACCTAAATCCCCCAGAGATTGGTAAAGGACCTATTAGATCCAGGTGTACATGTGCAAATCTAGCATCAGGTGGCAAAAACTGAGATACTGGAGCCTTTGTGTATTGATGTACCTTACTCTTCTGACACGGAATGCAAGCTCGACACCAATTAGTTATGTCCTTGTTCTGGTTAGGCCAACAATATCTGCTTGCATTTAAGGCTTTTGTGGCACGTATACCAGGATGCGACATGTTATGTAAATTGTCGAAAATTTTCCTGCGAAGTTCTCCAGGTACATAGAATCGATTAGATTCTGAGTTCACATTACAATATAGTGATATCTCAGAATCAGGCATTTGCACTTTCACTAGGTCTCCAGAAAACTTAATTTTACCTTCTAAGATACCCTTTAATTCAGGATCTGAATTTTGGCTACTTTCCCATAACTTTAGGTCAGCAAGTGACGAAAACTGAATTTCGCAAACTCGTGATAAACTATCGGCCACGACATTTTCTTTTCCTGGCACGTATCTAATATCTGTGGTAAATTGCGAAATAAAATCCAGTTGTCGCAAACGTCTAGGTGAACACTTATCGTTATTCTGCCTAAATGCATAAGTCAACGGTTTGTGGTCAACATATAAAGCGAACGGACGGGCTTCCAACATGTGACGGAAATATTGAATTGCAGAATACGCCGCCAAGAGCTCGCGATCGTAAGCTGAATATTTGGCTTGTGTAGGGGTTAACTTTTTGGAAAAAAATCCTAAAGGTTTAGGACCTTTCGGAGTAATTTCATTTAAAACACCTCCCATAGCAAAGTCACTGCAGTCTGTAACTAAAGCCAATTTCGCATCAGTCGAAGGATGAGATAACAACGTTGCGTCAGCTAAACACTTTATTTTGTCAAAACTTGCATCGGTTTCGGGATTCCATTTAATCTTGGTCTTATCCCTTTTTTTCGAACCAACAAGATACGCATTCAAAGGTGAAAGTATTTCAGCAATTTTAGGAATGAACCTGTGATAAAAATTGAACATTCCCAAGAAACTCCTCAACTGACTAACAGTTTCGGGTTTTGGAAATTCCTGAATTGCCTTAACTTTAGTAGTCATGGGAAGAATACCTTCACTATTTATAGTGTGTCCCAGAAAATCAACCTGCGGTTTACCAAATTCACATTTCGATTCATTGATGGTAATTCCGAAGTCAACGAAACGTTTGAATATCTGTTCCAGGTGTTGCGTATGTTCCGTTTTATCTTTACTAAACACCAAAATATCATCTATGTACGCGAAACAAAAATCAAATCCGTATAAAACTTCATTTATAAATCTTTGGAATGTTTGGGCTGCCGAACATAAACCAAAGTTCAAATAAGGAAATTCAAACAAACCAAATGGTGTAATAATTGCGGCTTTCTCAATATCATCTGGGTTTATCGGGATTTGATGATACGCACGAACGAGATCAATTTTTGAAAAAATATTTTTCCCTTTCAAGTAATGTGAAAAATCTTGCAGATGTGGTACGGGATATTTGTCCTGTTTAGTCACTCTGTTAAGCGCCCTATAATCTCCTGTAGGTAGCCAGTCTGTGGAACCTTTAGGGACCATATGAAGTGGGCTTGCCCAGTTACTACGCGATGGACGGCAAATTCCCTTTTCCAGCATATACTCAAATTCCCGTTTCGCTACCTTCAATTGAGCGGGATGTAATCTACGTGCGCGTGCAGTTACTGGCGGACCACTCGTGGGAATAAAATGCAAAGTATTATGTTTAATTGTTTTAGGGAACGTAGAATTTAGTTTAGTTATTCCCTTGTAACGATTTAATAACTCATGGTACTCGCTGTTACCCGATATTGTTTTCACATTTGGAATCTCAGAAAAACCAACTCGACCCATACATTTAAAATTAGTAATAGGATCCAAAAGACATCGCTTTTTAAGATCAACTAACAAACCAAATTGCTGCAAAAAATCGGCACCTATTATTGGTTTCGTGATGTCCGCAATCACGAATGGCCATTGCAATTTTCTTTGCAATCCTAGATCGAGACTCAATAGCTTCGAACCAAATGTTTTTATATGGGAGCCGTTTGCTGCAAAAAGCGTGGTACCCTGTAATTTCAACACTTCGTTCAAATAAGATTTCGGATAGCACGATACATTGCTACCTGTATCAACCAAAAATTGTGTTTTAGTAATCCTATCTTGCACATATAACCTGCGACTATAAACCAGGGTTTCAGAAGCGACCGATATTTCTGAAGGTTTTACGCCGTTATTCTGAAAACTACACGGTTTTATGCATTTATGGGCTCTATCCCCAAATTTATAATGATAAAAACAAAGTCGGTTATTCCGCTCTCGAGACTTAGAACGGGATCTATTATGCCTTGTCTTAGCATTAAGAGATGCAAAGCGTGCATTTAACGTTTCGACTTGTTTTGAAAGCTCCGAAATTTGTAGTTTCATTTCCTTCAACTCTGAAGTACAATATTCCGGTTTACTCGCTTTTACGGCTGCAACTTCCCTCAAATTATATTCGTGCATACGATCTGCCATTTCGGCCAATTTAGACAAAGATTCCGAGCTAATGCTCAAAATTGTCCGAATATTAACAGGAAGTCGATTAAGCCAAAGGTTTTTCAAAAATGCATCGTCTACCAGTCCTTCACTTAACTCCTGCATTTGACGCAGTAATAAGGACGGCTTTCTATCTCCCAAATCCAGGTCTTCAAGTAATGCTCCAACCTTCTTGTTTTGCGAAACCTCAAATCTGATAAAAGTCTGTTCTTAAGCGCGGTATACGGGTTGTCTATAGGTGGGGTATACAGTAAGTCGCTGACATGGGTCAAGGTTTGAGGATGAAGTGCTGCAACTAAAGTGTCAAATTTAGTTTGTTCGCTCACTATTCCAGCAATCCTAAAATTAGCCTCAATTTGCGCGAAATATAATTTCACATTATTCGCCCAAAATGCAGGAACCCCGACTGCTACTCTGCTGCAACTAGGAAAATTACCATCCTGAGGTGGCTTCAAATTCTCAGAATCGCCATCAGCGTTTCCCGATTTACCCTCTTTTTCAGACATTTCACCAAAATGTGCTATACTGTGAGCAAGATCCTTTCATCAACACCTTAAGAGTGTCCACAAAACTCACTATTAAACACCAATATAAAATCAAACTAAACCTCAGAAGAGTCACATGCAAGCAAGAAGTAAAGCAATTGAATTGATCTTACCCTCACAAAAGGAAGTAGTCTTTTTGCCAGTGATATATATACATCTCAGCAGCTAGATAGGCTTGTTCCAACCGGGTCACCACTGTGGCGGTTGTTGTGGTGGTGTATGTCGCACACATCAGAAGGCGCTGCTGGATGAATAAAACAATTTATTTAATACAAACAACAATATTAAAAACGGTATGTCATGACGCTTCAGGATGTCAGGGTAAGCCCATGGACTCCAAAACATGGGTGAAGAGAACATCAATCACCGAAGGAACCGGGTGACGGCAACCTGGAAATAAAAGGCAAAAGAGAGAAAGAGTTCTCAGTTGAACTTCCTTTTATACTCCGTTGGCAGTCAAGTCTTTAAGTTGCCACAAGCTGGTTTACAATAATGCCGAGGTAGGCACGACGAAGATCAGCAGCATGGTGGTTAGAGTCCGAATCCTTTGATTCGAATCCGCTACATACCTTCTTCTGTTAAATGAAACGAAAACCAACTCTCTATGTTATTTGGAAGCGGATCTATAAGCGTTTAGCTTTACCACGGAAAGCATCATTATTTTTTACTTTCTCGACACCCCATTAGACCACTGGAGGGACGTACGTTTACGTCAAAAATGACGTCAGTCACAGTTCAGCGTAAGATAATGTGCAATTAGATATTCATGATAGCCATGGAATTATCTTTATCTTCTGGCTGTGACTTCATGTGAATCGACTCTCATATTTATTCCTTATATCTCTGTTTGTATAACGAATTTTGATCACACATTCAGAGCATAGGAAAATTTAGATTTATGATTTTATCTTCGGGTACGACTTAAGCAGTCATAGTTGCAATGAAATTTCGATCTCAAGCTATTTTATGAATGAGAAATATTCTTCATCGAGTTGTAATGTAAATAAAATATCATTTATTTTCGATCTTATCAAGAGAGCCAAATGATTCGAATCATAAGTTGCTACTATAAAATTTTTCGAAGCGGCCAACCTTGCATAGTGACTATCCCTCTCAACAGCTACTTTTGTTCGAAGGAGAATTTTTGGCCCATACACATAATGTTAAAATAATCTCAAGGAATCCCCTAGGAATGGGCACATACAGCGACATGATACAAGCATGTAGGATACTGTAGGCGGTCATCAGGTAGGCTTTGTGTTGTGTTCCATAATGATAATGCACAGTTCATCAATCTAAATGGTTATATTATCAGGATTAAGTTTACATTAATATACTGAGCAATATTTACAGATAAAGATATGTGTACAGGTGAAGTAAATCGTCAGTAAAAGGCTTTTGGATGGCACATCGCTGTCTTTTGTCTTTGTCAGGGAAAAACCCAATGTCGTTTATGCGTCTTCTACCGCCTCGTCGTCTCTTACTGTTCTCGGCAGCTTGATTCTCTGACGTCACTGGCGATGGCAGCGCCATCTACAGGTACTCGGCTGCGCTGGTGGCCCACAATACTATTGCCCGGCAAATCCTAAACATCTGGAGCTCCTTAAAAACCGAAGTTGTAATCTCCTGGGTTAAAGGACATTCGGGGATACTAGGGAACGAGGTTGCTGACCAGTTGGCCAGACAGGGTACTCATGGCAGTACTCTCAACATCTATAGATATCTGCCAAATCTTGCCTTAAAAATAATCTCAAAAAGTGTTCCCTTGAAATCTGCCAGGATAGATGGAACCGTTTGGAAACGGGTCGTCGAATCTTCCTTTTCGTACCTCAAGTCAACATTAATCGAGCCTCATTCAACGCAAGAACCAAACAATTCGTCACAGGACATGGGCCGTTCTTGACCTATCTTCACAGGTTCGGTTTATGTTCGCACGATCGATGCGTTTGCGGTGCTAAAGGTGATCGAAACCACTACGCAACAGTCTGCCCAGTGACAAAACCCTTTCATTTCACGAAGCCCAGTGACAAAACCCTTTCATTTCACGAAGCCCAGTGACAAAACCCTTTCATTTCACGAAGCCCAGTGCTGAAAACCTTTCGACGTGGTGTGAAAATATTGTCAAAGACGAAAGATCCCTGGCACTGCTCATGAATATTATGAAGATCCTTCATGAACTAAGGACTCATTATGGACTAAGAAAGACTTTTCTAGCATCCACCAGCAATTCTTAAGAAGAAGGGCGCGAACTTGAATCAAGCAGAAAAATCATAACATTCGTCCCACACGTGAGCACAACTAGGCGTGAATCTAGGTCGAGACCAGGTAGGAGTTGCGGAAATGAAAGCTGCTTCGTTATTGTACTTCCACGGAAGAGTTCGAAGTCATGCCTAAAACATATTACACCCAGATCAAAT
>BGPR01004267.1:53346-67827 GCA_013235015.1 Araneus ventricosus | reverse complement strand
AAGTCGCCAAAACAAAATATCGCCAATGGGGTCCTATATTGAAGCTGTTGAAAAAAGTCGCCAAATCAAAATTATCGCCAGTGATGCCGTATACCAAAGCTGTACCGCAAAATGTTTTTATGATAAATAAACTTTGAAATATATCTAGTACACACACTGTTATAATGCTTTTATGAGCATGTTTCAACTAATCGAACATGCAGGTGAATCTTGATCTCTTTCAGCCTTTGCATTAAAGTTTCAATTTTTTTGAGCAATGAATGAACTGTAATTAACATTTATGTGAGCAGAAGGGAGTAAACAAGCACAAAGCTCCTAAAGCAGTACGGATGCAAATGCGGATCACAAAATCTAAAATTTCAGCTCCTTGCTCAAAGAATCTCAGAGAGCATAGGAATATTCAATTGACATGAAACATAACCAATATTCCTGAATTGCCACTGGACATATCACCCAGGAGTGAATTTAGTTGTCATGATTTTGGTAGAATGTACATTATCGGAACAGCTTGGATATACTGTATCACTGGCGATAATCTTGTATTGGCGACTTTTTGTCGCCTAACCGAACATCGTATCGTTAAGTCGCCAAAATAAAATTTCGCCAATGGGGTCCTATATTGAAGCTGTTGAAAAAAGTTGCCAAAATAAAATTATCTCCAGTGATACCGTGTATCAAAGCTGTACCACATTAACCACCACAAATATGCTGAGTGTTATCATTCTGCCTGTTGCTGCATTTAAAAAGTTAGATTCAACTCGATGACTAATTTATTATGAAACTCCCATGAGGCCTACGAATTTGCAGTCGGCAAGTAATAACCTTAGTGACCCATATACCAACCTTGGATTTATTTTTCCAACTTTTCTTACCTGTTAACTTTTGCTGTTAAATTTGGCCTTGCAATAACATTTAGTTCCAAACATTTAATATTACAATTCTTTATTTCGAAAGCAGGCTTAAAAAAGGAAATTCATTTTCACATAAATTTAAATTTCCATTAAATTCATATTTTACAGTCTTTCAAACAACACTGGTGAAATTTTCAATAAATGAATTCCATATTAATAGTTTAACAGCCAGGAAAACCAACATTCCCCGCGAACAAAATGTTCGCCAAAAGCAGTTGGTTTTTATTAAAACTATTAAGTGTTTATCATTAATTGTGTTCTGTTCATAAAAACTATTAAAAATTACGAGCGAATTAAATGTAACTATTAACGATTCTAATGATAATGTAATAATTATTTAATTTAATAATTCTTTTCAGTTAAAAAATAGCCGTTTTCTTTTGCTGTGCTCATTTTTAGACTCGGCCTTTCTTAATTCGAATTTTCGGAGAAATTAAACTTTTATTGCGGTCGACAGAAAAATAGTTTGATAATCAACAAAAATAACCTCATATTTTTAGACAATATCCTGTTCCTAATAAAATATAACTTTGACTTTTCACTGATTTTATTATTAATATTTGGGAAATAATTTCTACTCTTTTGTTTTATTATGAGTTAAAAAATTGTTACTGATATTTGAACCAAGAAAAGAAATTCGCCTTCATAATTACTTCAAGAACTCTGAGAACTTTCACAAAACCCATTTATCCTAACTGGAAGCAAGCATGCGATTGGAGGACAACTACCATTTTATGGATTTCGGGCTCAATATCGTAAACTGTACCTAAACGTTTTCTACGGAAAATTGAACCAACTCTAATCTGTTTTGCAATATTCTAATTATAAAGCAATAATTAAATTTGGAATTATGCGAAATTAAATTTTGAATAATTCAATTCTCTGCGAAAACGACCGTATACCAAAATATGCATTGTGGTGCTGATTTTCAGTTGCCTAACTAGACCTAGTTTATGAAATAAATCATCACTAGCTGGAAAATAGATTATTCCCAAAAGGCATCTCATTTTTATATATACTCAAATTGTTAAACTTTTCTAAACAAAACTTTAAAAAATAAATAAAAAGCTACAGCGAGTAAAGCAGCCTTATCAGAATGGAATCAAAGAAGGAGTATGAAACACTGGATGACAAAAAATGACAAAAGATTGTCGTATGGGAAGAGAGGATAGACTCTAACATGAGAACCAATTTATATGCTAATGCAGTCTTAAACGCATTGTTAATGAAGGAAAGTTCCCTTGAAGGAACTTTTCCTGATTCTCTGGAAAGGACATCAGGCAAAGAAAGATCTTTTAACTAGCACTTCATAAAAACTATTAATCAAATGTTTCGGTGACAAAAGCAGATTCTAAAATAAGTGTGAAAATTAGGAAAGTTCTTAAACCGATTTTTTCGCATATTTCACGCGTGTATGTCACTTATAATGTTGGATCAAAAACGATTGTGCCTGTGATCTGAGAAACCATATTCTTGAATTGGCATTCATAAAAAGAGTATAATAGTACGAGGGTCATCCAAAAAATAAAGACCATTTAGTTATACAAAACGAAAAACACAATATTTATTGGAAAAAATTCTGTTACATGCCGGAAGCTTCCTTCACTTCTCTACATAATCACCTCCTACATTTAAACATTTGTCATATCTGTTCACGAGCTTCAGAATTCCCATGACATACTCTTCTGCCGCCAATTCATTAAGCCAGGTGTTCACTGCATTCAAATAAAAGACCGATCGCGCATTTTCGCAGCGCAGCTCTCTCCTCTTTTTGATCATCCACCTATAGTCCGGACCTTGATCCTAGCGATTTCCAGCTTTTCCTTAGGCTGAAAGAGTTGCTGTGCGGAAAACGTTTTGGATATGATGAAGAGTTGGAGAAGGCAGGGACTACCTGGTTTAATGAATTAGAGGCAGAAGAATATGACTTGGGAATTCTGAAACTCGAGAACAGATACGACAAATGTTTAAATGTAGGAGGTGATTATGTAGAGAAGTGAAGGAAGAACAGAAATGGTATGTAACAGAATTGTTTTTTCCAATAAATATTGTGTTTTTCATTTTTTATAACTAAACGGTCTTTCTTTTTCTGGATGACCCTCGTATTTAAAATTGCCTTTCCAATGCCGATTAAAAATTGTTAATTTTTCATTTTGAGATTTTGTTCTTTTCAGACGATAATTGTAACTCCCAACCGAAAATAAATATTTATATGCCATTTTAACGTATAAAAATTTATCTATTCAATGAACTCAGTTTGATTACCAAGTTTTATTCAATGGTTTCAGTCATAATTTTAAAAAATCCTTTTTAATTATAGATGCAACAACACACGCATAAAAAAATGTGGTAATATTTTCACTGGATGGAATGGTAACACGTTCTGAATAAACATTTTAGACAAAAAAGTAAAAAAAAAATTTCTTAAGATGTGAATAGCAACGAGCTTGTTAAAGAAAATTCTTAAATATAATGTTTTTGTGCATATTTTGCTTCATAATAAGTCGAAGAAAATAGAACATATATTTTCGGAAAAATACCTCCTTCCATTGATGGATTCGGTCCGTAATTGAATACAGATCTGAGATTTGTACAGCATCTACGTGCTGAATTTCACTCATCAAGATTTTTACGTTTTTTATTTTATTATATACACATGGACGGACAGATAGGCACGCAGACATATATATATATATATATATATAATATAAAATAAAGCATCACATAATACAAAAACAATAAAATAAAATAAGTTTCTTATGAAATTCGAGAAAATATGAAAAAAGGAAAAACGAATTGAAAGTAAATCCGAGTAAACGAGTAAAGATAAAAACACGAATAGCATCAGATGGAAAAATAATATAACATAAGTAATGAATGCGTTAAAACCTGTAATTCCAAAAGCGCTGTGGTAGATAGAGTATAAATCGTAAAATGAAAAACGCAATTAATGCACCATAACGTTTCTTCAGGGGATGAAGTTATTGTGAATTGCTAAAATATAAAAAATTTGGCATTTCCTTGCAATGATATATATATAATAATTTTATTTACAATGGGGAAAGTATTTTTCTCCAATCTCATAGCATTCCTCAAAGATCTTCTTTTTCTTCTATTACAGCTAACCTTTTCCTTCATTATTTTGAAAAGAATTTTTTACTTCTTCATCCTCAGGCTTTCAGATTCGTAGATGATCTTATTGTTTTTAATCATGGAACTTTTATTATTACGTGGCAAAATATTTATCCTTCAGCCTTGCTTCTTAAACAAACAAACAGTAACCAGTTTGAAGCGGGTTTTTTAGATCTGGATATTAAGCATGTTGATAATAACTTTTGTATCGATATTTATGACAAAAGAATGGTTTTTAATTTTAGTGTCACCCACTTTCCTATTGGTCTTCTAATATTTCTATTAAGATTTATAGAAACACATTTCTCACTCAATTTTCTGGTATTAAATCTATTTGTTTAAATGAAGATTCAAAATCGAGACAATCAAAGCTTTTGTTTGGTCAACTTTTAAATAATAGTATTTCCGAAAATTTTGTGCGACAATATCTCAAGCAGTGAATCATGGGCTATCGGCAAAGCCTTTTTCTTCTTTTTTTCCTCTGTTTGGCAACAGCAATAACTGGTTTGGCGTCCATTTCTCGCGCTTCTCACAGTATTGTTTGCTTATTCCTGGCCGTGGTAAGCCTCTTTTATTTTTTTGTGAATACTACTGTATTATTTTATTCTAGGTCTTTTGTATTCGGATTTTTTGCTTTCGATTTTTTTGAAATCATCTTCATTGTATTTGTCTTTTTATTCCAGAATTTTTCCATTTTTAATTATCTTGTGCTTTTTGAAGGGATGGCGACATATTTTAACGGGTTTCGTATGTCGTCAGCAGAAAAAAGCACTTATTAATATCATAGGCGAACTTTCCTTCCTAACGAGCGGCTCGCCATGATATTTTTCAATTTATTATAATTTTTGTCTATTTTTTTGCCATTGTCTCTTATATGTTTTTGAATTTTTGTCTTTTGTTTCTTGTTTGTTTTGTTATATATATATGATAATATACTTATTTTGAATAAAAAGATACTAAAAAAGGATATGTTTTGAAGTTTTGTTAACGTACTAGTTTTCTTCATTATCCACTTCCTTTTGCTATGAAGCTACATTAAGGCAATTTTTGAAAGAACCGCCGCTTTATTTTCAACCATGATCAGCTAATGACAACGTTCCCTGAATAAGCCACCTCTTCTGCCAGCTTCTCTACCACACCAGCAGAAGGACGTTTGAATCAAAGGGATTTAACGTGAACGATACATACCTACACAATGTATCTTGGCGGGTGATTGTCGGGGCCCAAAGCTGGAACTTTTCCAGCAGGCCAACTTGGCCCTGACGCATCCTTAATGGTTTCTGAGAGACGTTCATTTATTTTTAAATCCCCTTTCAAAATACTAATTTATCATATTTAACAACTTTTAATAAAACACTATTCTTAGTAAAAGAAAAAATACAAATTTAATAAACTTTAATATACCTGTAAACAGGCACATAACTTATTATCAATCATTGTCTGTACACGAGAATGTCAATCAATCATTTTTTTTTCTTGCCATGATGTGTACGCTTTTAATAGTAAAACACCAGAAAATATAGTTAATTATCTTCACCGACATTCAGAATGTAATTGATTATTTAAGTTGTCAATAAGAAGTTTCATTTACGCCTAAGGTACCTTATTAATTCGTTCCATTAAAACTTAATTTCAAAGTATCTAGGTAATTTTCATTTACTATTGTACGTTCTAGTAGAAAAAGTCAAGCTTTAATTGGAATTTAATTGCAATTTGAAGATAATGAGTTTCAACTAATTAAGGAATAACAACGTTCCAAATTAACTCTAATTATAACTTAAAACTGTTGTGGATATCAAAATAAAAGTTGAGTATCAACATCTTAATTGGTAGTCTATTTAAAGCACCATTTTATTTAAGTGCATAAATTAATGCTTGTTCATCAAAATCTAAAAGAAATGTTACATTTTTCTTTCGTTCATTGACGTTTACAGTCCAGGTGAAATGTGTGATACAATTTTTTGCGTTTTTGACTGGAAATACCAATATTCATGATTAAAATTAAATATGGTTTCTTAAAAATTACGGAGATCGTCACAAAAAGAGTACAGCAATCAAAAAACCATCATTTAATAAATAATTCTTTCTAAACTTTAAGCTAACGTAAAAGTTGTTTTCATTAAATAAAATTTCCCAACATTACCGCCTGAAAACATAAAATTACAAAGTCAAAAAACAACTGTAACAAGCCTGTAGAGAAATTGGTGACCCTTTATAGGAGCAGATATATTTACAGGATATTCTTTGATGTCAGTCCAGAGCGTTAAGTAACTTAACATCTAGGTAATACCCGTTTAGGCCTTTTGTTATAAATTATATATTTGTGTTGGGATATACGAGAAATCAGAAGAGAGAAAGCTCTCATGTTTTTTCCATCTCATTGCTTTACTATATATTTATTATAACAGCTTTTGACGTAGACTTACGTCTTTCCATAGTGGTTTAATGGTGTGCCGGGAAAGCACAAAAATTATGACGGCTTTCGCATTAAAGTTAAACGCTTATAGCTCCGCAACCAAATAACATATAGGGTTAGTTTTAATTTCAATTAACAGAGAAAGGTTGTCATTCAAGACAATTTTGAATTACGGTTTAGTCATAGTAGAGCTGCAAAGTTGGTGAATATCAGGAAAAATTTTGATGATGTCACAGCAACCGATGCGCGCTCACGCAGGCTAAGGCAATTCATTCATCGATCGCGTGAAATGTTACTCAAGAATTATTGAAGTGCGTCGAATTTCGTGCTAAAGTTAAACGCTTATAGCTCTGCAACCAAATAACATAGAGAGTTGGTTTTAGTTTCATCTAACAGGGAAAGGTAGACATTGAAGATTGCAAAAATAATTTTAGAATTTGTAATTACGGTTTGATCACAGTCGAGTTGCAAAGTTGTTGAAAATCACGAAGAATTTTACATAGATAGAGTCACATAGTCACACTAGACTAATAGTCACTATAGATTATAGAGTTAATAGAGCTACTGTAGTCACATAAAGTCACAGTTGAGTAAGGTAAGTAAGTCTACGCCCTTCAGGCCCAGCGGCCGTTTCGCAGAGACAGACCCCCGTCGATTTTTTTATAAAAGAATATAATTTTTGCTGAACGTTTCCTGTAAAATAGCCATAGATTCACATAACAGATCTAAATTTAAGCAGATTAATTCGTGGCTTTCGCCATTCAGAATGATGCGAGATGATTTAACGGATGTCAGAATTTCGGGTTGATGATCAGGAAATTTTTATTATTAGCGGTTTTAGCTCTGAAAGATGTCACAATCTATCAGGGCATATAGAGTAATTTTCTCAGGGGAATCAGGGTAATTCTTGAGCCGACTTAAGATTGCTGAATCATTTCTACAGCCTCAAAAAGCTGGTAGTGAGGTAAACTATATACAGGGTGTCCTGTAATTACAATATGAACTAAGCATGACACAATTGGAAATCAATATCATGCAAAGAAAGCCAAAAAACAAGGATAAACTCAGAGGTAATCGAAAAAAACAAAAAGAAACAAGGAATCCATTCTAGTTCATTCTTTCAAGGGCTAAGGACTTTATTCAAAATGGATTCAAAATAATAATTGGGATTTTTTTCTGTAAGGGGCTTGCATTACGCCAAACATAGCTTCTCTTAGCCTGAAATTTCCCAAACAAAAGACAAAGGAGATCTGTACACCGAAAAGCATATTTTCAAAAGAAAGAGGAAAAACAAAATCACAAATATCAAAACGCTAATAAGATAGATTAAAATTATCAGCCATCTGGCTTTTTTCTAAAAATTAGCCATCAAAAATAAAAACTTACCCTATGCCCATAGTTGAGAAAAAAGGTCTTCACGTAATCACATACCCACGCTAACTTTTTTTTAAAAGGAGGTGTTATCAAATTGTTATTAAAGAAACAGTAGTCCCATGGCGCCATCTATATTCGAAGAAACAAAACAGAAGAAGTAAAAAAAGGAATTTTTTTTAGGGAATGGAACCAATTTAGACATATTAGGAAGAAAAATGACACAATTGCTCACTGTTGTGGGGATCAAAAGTGCATCACAAAAGGAACTTAATTTGAAACATGAAAAATAGCAGTACATGTATGAAGCATAATATTTACCTGCGCAACTGTTCAAAATTACCGCCCTGCATATCGAAGTATGATGTTGCGAAAGGGGAATGGTGGACGAAGCCCGGTCTTGTGCCCAGTGTTTATAAATGAACAAACAGAAAGAATGCGTGCATCTAATTCTGTTTCTGCTCTAATTCGCTGGGTTAAAAATTAATGGTAATGTTAGTTATAATGAACAGTTGGCCCTGCAAACATTATGGCGCATGCATGTACCGCTGTTTTCATGTTTCAGATGTAACCGGATGTGACATGTGATTTTAGTGTAATTTTCTCGGAAACTAGGAGTTCTCTGGTCATATTTTAACTTCTGTGAGTGAAAAATTGCACTATGTTGAGTTTATGTGGTCATTATGAGACATCTGTAGGAACAAATCTCAGACAGGATGACACATTTGTGATCTATACAGGAAGACACTAATATGCCACATTTTAACCATTATGTCCAACCCTCTACTTGCTAAAATGGTCAGCCCAGATTCTTTTATTTCAAGCTTACTGAAGGAAAAAGTGTATGTAAAGAAACTCCGAGCCTTACAGCAACTGTAAGATAACATTTTAGATAAAATCAGGATCTTCATCAAAGTACACTATTGAGAGTCACGTTTACAGAGCATAGTCCTGGTTTTTCATTTCTTTTTCCAATTCCTACTATTAGTTCACATTCTCCCTATATATATTTATTGATATATCTTGTTCAATTTTTCAATCGTTAATAAAATACTTTTTATTCATCCATTCAAGTTCAAATACATTTTTTAAAACTTGTAGTGGATGACACTTGATGTTAATACAGTTTTTTCAAGTAGTAATTCCTTAATTAAATTTAATTAATTAATTTTAGTTTTATATGGGAGAAAGCATATGTGGCCTTGAGTCATTTGGTTCGAATTTTTCTCAATAGATTGAGCTAGGTTTGCCAGCTTCTAGACCTAATATCCTTTGTTTTCTGGTATGTTCACGAAGGCGCCATTTTTTCACGTATTTTTGTCAGAGGGTAATGTTGATTACTTTCTTCATTCTCTCTATTGGATATGTTAAAAAATACTTTATGAAGTTTTTCCAATTCCTACTATTAGTTCACACTCTCCCTATATATATATAAGATATTTACCAGGATATAAATTTAGGAATAAATACCGTCAGTGACGAAGCGCATAGATCGCTGACCTATGTAGGAATTAATTTTTAAATGTTTTTTATATTACTTGTTACCAATTTTAAGTTACGAGAATATGAATCAATTTTACCCTGTTATGAATTAAATGCTAGGAATTGTACAGGTTTCACTTATAAGTTATAATATTTCGTAAGGATATTTGAAAAATTTATTATCTAAATTTAATTTTAAAAATATAATTTCTTTTTAACTTTACAATACCTAGAATATGGTATAATGTTTTAGTGAATAACGACAGTTTTAAACATCATATTTTTTAAATATTATTAATAATTATTGCTGCTCCATTATATGTTAGCTCATACTATCATCAGTGTCAAGATAAAAGTACCAGACGTGCCTCATTAAATAAGTAGCTAAAGTCCCGATTTTCGACTCTTTGTTCCTGATTTGCATCCTCCACGCAATATCTAGAGTTTCACGGATAGGAGATTGTAGTCACGGAGTTACGGAATAGTGGGTAGATTCATGGCTTATGAAGATGGAGCACACTTTCAGCATCCGTGACTATTATTTTAACGCCATTTGATCTAGCCTATCTAGTCAAGTCCATGAATCAAGGACTCCAAATAAAGGGTAAGTGTGGCATCTTCAGTTTGTCAAAGAGACCTAGGTAACACCTGAAGTAGAAATATGACTTACGTCCATACATGCTAAAGATTTCACCATCCTGCAGAAAGCTCACGGTTGATAGTTGATGACAGTTACCAATAGCACATTTTTACATTTAAGCAACTTTGTGTGTTACATTACATTTATAATTTTTTAAATTCCAAAATATATCAAAAATTAATAGTATACGACATAGAATCCACATTAAAAATCACATCACAATTATAATAGAACAAGCAAAAGAACTTAAAACATAAAGAAATTCAGTTTACGATTCAGTTTTCTAACTATCAATTACCATTAAAATTTACCATATAAAATTTAAAATAATTTTCTCACACAACATTACCAAAACAACATTGCAATAATACATCTGTTGAGTCCTATTGATAGCTCTAACTAATAGCGGAGTAACTATAATATATGTTGCGGCGTAACTATGTAATATATAAAAAGCGTGGACTGTATGATGATGAATGCGGCGAGAACTTTGGAGGAAGATGACGAAGCGATGATCCATAAAAAGCGGTTTATTCTATTGCAACGTACATCACATCCCATCTCTCGACCAAATCTAGTTCTAGCGGGCTATGTCCCGCGCAGTTACAAAAATAGTAAACCTACTTCCTGGGAGTTGCCACATTTGGCGAGCACAGTACTTAACAACATCGATCAAAAGGATATTTTCCATAAATAAAGTTTATTCATTTTTCATCACGATTCAATTATCAAAATAATATTTAACATTTACGCAATATAAAAAACAGGACGATTATAAATAAATTAACACGTAAAAGAAAACTCTAACAAATTTTTCACTATTTCCATAAGTGCATTTCTTGCAAAGCCATTCGCAGATGACTGCATTAAGCCCAATGTCCCAAAATTAGTTGGAAAGTACTTTTGCCTGATATCTTTGCAAAGATTGCAACCAAAAATAAAGTGGCTTACTGTTCCATTATCCAAATAACATCTACAATTAGTCCAGTCAACGAAGGAAAAATAGAAAAAGAAAATGGTGTAGTTTCGAAATTTGGCACAGTTATTGGGGGTAGTGTCCTAAACGACATATTAAAAGTCCCCGCGGGGGTACAGGGGGGTTTAAAGGGGGCGTTTTCAGTTTTTTTTTAAATATTTCGAAAACTATGGGTTTTATGAAAACACGCTCAGTTACAAAATTAAACTACATGAAATTTCCTATAAAACAAGTCGTACTTTGTTTTTGTAGTATCAATAGTTTAGAAGATACAGGGGGATTTAAAAGTTAATATTTCTAAAATTCCTTATTATAATGGTAAAATCGATTAAAAGTGCTGAATCAACAAGCCTCATAATAATCTCTTGCCTATATAATAATTATACAAGTGTAGTATTGTATGTGTCGGAGGGAAGGGATAACAAACCCATTTGATGAACAATTATGCTCCTTTCCTCCCCCAAATCCGTTCCCTTCACAAGTTTCCTTCTACTCGTAGTTCAGTCACCGAATTATATAAATTTTAAAAAAGTTGTAGTTCTGAACTTCGGCACATTTGTTGGGGAGAGTGCTCTAAATTACATACTAAAAGTCCCCGCAGGTGGAGGGTGCTCAGGGGGTACAGGGGGGTTGAATGGGGGGATTTCTCAGTTTTTCTTAAATATCTCGAAACCTATGGATCCTAGAGATAAAAAAAAATAATTATAAAGTTAAACTACATTAAATTTCCTACAAAACTAGTCCTAAAAGTTTTGTAGCATGAAATTTTAGAAGATACAGGGGGGGTTAAAAGTGAATATTTCAAAAATTTGCTTATTGTAATGGTAAAATCAATTAAAAGTGCTGAAGCAACAACCCTCAGAAAGACCTGATGCCTATACAATATTTATACGAGGTATAAATATTGTATAGCATTATATTGTATGTGTAGAGAATAGTGGAGGTATCAGTAAGGGGGGGGGTCGACAAACCTATTTGATGAACAGTTTTGCTTCCTTCCTCCCCTCACGTTCGTTCCCCTCCACTACATCCCTTTACTCAGTCTTTCGGTTCTGTTAACGCTCCAAATGAGTGTATTTAGACAGTATATTCTAAATCTACATATCTATGCTGAGTTTAACTTAATAGCTCACAATCAGTCTGTCACAGTTCGACAGAAACATTTTCTTGTCATTGAAGAAATAAGACCAGGCATGTTCAATTACTAACACAGAAAATGGCTGCTAAAGAAATTGAAACGACAGTCGCTACAGGGGATACTGATACTTATATTGTGAGATCTGGGTTAGAGAAAGCAACTTCTCATCCCAAGGGAAGACGTAGACCTAGTCGTGTTACTGATTGCTTTGGCACCACCAGAAAGTAACATTTGTTTTATGAAGCCTGGCAAGGGAAAAGTAAAAGCTAAATTATTTTTTACAAGAAAGCTTTCTTTTTCTCATACCATCCACCTTCTCCATGCATTTTGTGGCTGCGGCATTACACCAGATATTTATAGAAAAAGCAAAGCACTATAGTTATATTGTTCAAAAATTATCTAAGTCAGATGAAAAACATTGCTGACATCTTTTATAACCCCTCATCAACACCAGTTGCTATCTTACAAGCCGGTGAGATGTTCCTAGTACAAAGCAACTGCTGATGAATGCAATTTGAATAACCGTAGATTCGCAGCATTTCTCAAACCATCAACCAAGATCAGAGCTGATCTTTCCTCAATTCCTACAACCAAAGGAGCGACGGAGCAACACACGTTTAGCAATGTGTTTTGGCTCCTTTAATGGTGCATGTACCAAAGGTATATCTCTAGAAGAAGAGGATGCGCTCGAACTTGATCATATATTAGAAAAACATGGTGAAATTTAATTACGAGCAAATGTAAAAATGGGTTATGCATACTCTTATGTATATATATATATAAGATCAGGCTTTACAAAGGTGAAATGTAGTCCATTTTGGTCATGGAAGAGACAATATTTGGCTTAAATCTTCTTTCATTCAGGCATTTAGGATATTACGTTATTTCTTCATAGGTAAAGTATTCAATTTTTACCTCCATGACCAGTATTCAGAAGGTTACGCCTGAGCGGCGGGTTGTTGTTGAAAGCTTACATGCTGGCATGGAAAAGGGCAGAAATGAATGCGCAGAACGCTTAAGTACCAAAAGAAGGGAATTTCCCCTTTTGAAACTCGTGACTTGAAAAGAAAGTTGTAGTGCGTTTATTATGATGAAGTAGAAGTATTTAAAATGAGGTGTCGTTAAGGTTATTTAGGAAAGTTAAAAAATTAAAATATCACATATATATATATATATATATATATATATATATATATATATATATATATATATATATATATAATATTATGTTATAGAAAGATATAATATGTTATAGATATATTGTAATAGATAGCCGTCATTTTGAAGTATAAACTTTCCTTCATAAAAATAAAACTAACATTTTCAACCACTTATTGAAATTATGTACTTTTTCAAACTGCTATAATATTCTAAACTATCCATCCTAAGAACAATGTGTAGGACTATTTTTATAGGAAATTTAATTTAGTTTAATAAAATACTTTAGTAGTTTTTTCGCTTATATAGCATATATAGCTTCCATAGTTTTCGAGATATTTAAGAAAAATTGAGAAATCCCCCCCTTTCAAACCCTCCGTACCTCCTGAGCACCCTCCACTAGCTGGGACTTTTAGTATGTAGTTTAGGGCACTCCCCCCAACAAATGTGCCGTCTTCTGAATTTCAGAACTACAACTTTTTTTAAAATTTACAATTCGTTGACTGGACTACGAGTAGAAGGAAACTTGTGAAGGGGAACGGATGTGAGGGGAGGAAGGGAGCATAATTGTTCATCAAATGGGTTTGTTAGCCCCCTCCCTCCGACACATGCAATACTACTCTTGTATAATTATTATATAGCTATGAGGTTATTATGAGGGTTGTTGATTCAGCACTTTTAATCGATTTTACCATTATAATAAGGAATTTTAGATATATTAACTTTTAAATCCCCCTGTATCTTCTAAACTATGGATACTACAAAAACAAAGTACGACTTGTTTTATAGGAAATTTCATGCAGTTTAATTTTGTGATCGAGTGTTTTTTATAGAACCCATAGTTTTCGAAATATTTAAGAAAAACTGAAAACGCCCCCTTTAAACCCCCCTGTACCCCCGAGCACTCCCCACCGGCCGGGACTTTTAGTATGTAGTTTAGGACACTACCCTCAACATCTGTGCCAAATTTCAAAACTACACCATTTTTTTTCTATTCGTCGATTTTTGGCCTTCATTGACTGGACTAAATTGCCATTTTTTTTAAAGAATCTAGTTTGGTAAACTGGAAAACTTGCGTGTCCTGTATATAGTTGATTTAGGCAAAAATATTTATTTAGGTATTTTAATTATAATAAATTTCAAATATTTATTAAATACTAGCTGTTACCCGCGACTTCGTGCGCGAAGAATTTGAATTATTCTTTTTTTTTAAATTCAAGAATGTAAATGTTTTGTTGCATTTTGAAAGGAGAAAGT
>BGPR01004267.1:28839-43346 GCA_013235015.1 Araneus ventricosus | reverse complement strand
ATGTGTGTCTGTTTCTTCTTTTTTGGGTTCTTTATGCACGTCCAGACCATTGGACTTACGACGACAAAATTTGTCACAGTGATGGATTCGCGCAAGAGGGTGCTAGCGCCATAAAAATTATTTTAAAATCCGAATTCGAATTTTATTTATTTGATTAAATAACGAAAAGTTAGATATTTTTAGGCGTTTTTCACCAATAAGTTCTTAAATGCTTCTGCTACGAAATTTATTTTTAGATAACCAGAAAGCGCAAAGAATTATCTTCTTAATGATACCAATTTAATTGTTGTACAATTTTTTCTCTAATTATAATTAAAGTTTCAAAATTCATTTTAAACTCAAATTGCAGCAAGGCTTTTATTGTTATACAATAAAATTCAAAGTAATATATTGTTTCATCAAATCCTTTATTCACGTGTTTTTACCATTGTTAAAGCTAAGAAAATATTGCTTTTTTTTGGTCAAGGTAGATAAATTTCTTACTTCCGCTGTTATTTCGTAACATGCACTTAACTTCCATCTTTATTTCGTAGCTTTTAATATGCACTCAAATATGCAATGACGTTAGTTTAGTTACTACGCGATGTGAAGTTCAGTTTGACTTTACTTATAGTATTAATAGATAGTAGTTATATTAGTTTTTATTCCCCTAACTGAGGTTAAAAGGATTCTTTTTGTTCGAGCATTCCTCTTCAGCGAAATTCTTTTGAATGAGAATTGTTCTCGAGTGATTTTGACTTTCTTTATCTCATTTTTAAAACATTTTATTTAGAAGCTTCGTAGTAACCAAGTTATACAGTATAAGTGTATTTGTACATTGTAAAATAGTATTAGTTATTTAACTATATATTGTTTAAAATAAATATTCTTTTTTAATTTTCTCGCATGTGCATTCAAATCATACTGTTATAAGATGAAAAAAAGGCTATATTTGAAAGTTTTAATTCAACAAGGAAAGATTCAAAGAAGATTTACGTTTGTTGGGGAAAGTTGGTGACAATATTTTTAGGGGAAAAAAAACAGGATGCCGGTATATTAAAAAATATTAATCCCGAGCAACGCCGGGTTTTCAGCTCGTATATTGATACGAGTAATTTTCTCTGTTACAGAGATGACATTATAAAACAACAAGAATATCTTAACTCAATTTTCTTTTTCTGTTGAATAAGTCACAATTAGCAGTATACCGACGATTTATTCATGGATGAATGATTAATTAATGGAGTCAATCCCGTAACTGACACACAATAAGCGTAAATGAGTATGTGGGCTCATACCTAATGGTACGTTGTTGCGCGCCGAGCTGTGATGCCGTGTTCTTTCTCCACCTATCAAAATAGTAATGAATTCCAAAATTCGCGTAAGGAGGAATTGACTCCATTTAACTTCGATAAAGGAAGAACTTCATTTCAAAAAGTAATGTCACCTCCATACCAATGATAATCTTATGTGGAATGTAGTTCCATTGTACAAAAAATTATTAAATTTATAAACGAAAAGGCACTAAAACATGTAAATTACCAACAAAATCAATCTTCATACTGAACAGTTGCTAGATACGCGTGGTAAAATATTTAGCCGCGAGTGTGAAAAATAATGAGCTTATTAATTTATTAACCGTTTCCTTTTCTTAATACACAATTAAGATATTTTCAATATACGTTGTTTATCTAAATTTAAAATTATAGAGGATTTTGATTGATTTTATTTTATCTAAATCATATAGCGAAGTTAGACTGCGGATAAACAAAGGCGAACAGCGACATTTTCGGACTGATTAAGACAGGGATATATGATGAATAAAAACACTAAAGAGAAAATTTTCCAAGGATCAAAGAGATGAATTAAAGAATATCTACATCTCAGTGTATTTGCTCATCATTTTGCTAAATTCACTCCTAATAACAAAATTTAGAATTCCTAAGCCGAACAAAAGAAAGAATAATTGAAAATTTGCCGATGAACGATAGTAGAAAATGCATATTGATCCTGTAGTATCTAGCTTTTTGCATAAAATTGCACACAAATATATCGTCGCTTAACAAGCAACACCACGTATTTCAATTTTTTGAAATTTCAATGAGGAAGAAAATACTACTCAATTTTGTTTGTGATTTTCTTTCCTCTTCATGTCCGCGACACTACGTAAATTACCTTAAAGTTGTAGTTGCAGGGGCATGGAGTGGTGTTATGTTATGTTCAAAATGATAAAATAGCTCTTGAATAACTTCCCAAAGGGACATTAATCCATACTAAATAAAACTAAAATCTACCACGCGCGCTTAAAATCATAAATTCATACATTTAATAACGGCGAGATCCCGTTAATTTTACAGATTTTAATTAAAGATTAAAGTAATCAAACTACGCTTTGAGATTAAACATTAAGTCGCAATACAAAACGCGTGAAAGACAATCACACCATACATTTAGAAATGCTGAAACCTTCCTTACTTTAGAGATTTCCTATCATGTACATCTCAAGACTTTCCCCACGAAAGACCCCAGAAAAGTATACTAAGTCAATCCACAAAGTCTACCATGCACGTTTAAAACGATAAAAACATACATCTAGAAATGGCGAAATCCTATTTGCTTAACAGATTTTAATTGAAGAATAAACTAGGCAAATTAGAATTTGAGATTAAACATTAGTATACGCCGAAATACAACATGCGTTTAAGGCAATCGCATCTTACATTTAAAATGACGAAACCCCGCTTATTTTAAAGATTTCCCATCAAGTGCATCCCAAGACTCTTCCCACAAAAGACGCCAGAAAAGTACACTAAGTCAATCTAATCCTCGCCTGATCATTTTCTTGAAAGACATTCGAAGGCCATCATGCTCCTTTGATGACAAAGGGCGCTTCATCCAATCCTCCATTTTGCAATAACTTTCCTTAAAAGATGAGTACGTGGGTAAAAATAAATATCAATCTCTTTCGGCGCCTAATCTATTAAAGGAGGTGACAAATAAAAGGGCGTCATATTTTCTTGTCCCTGGCCATTATGCGAGCGGTAGCAAATAACAGTTTTTCTTTCTCTTACCCCCTAATCCTCATAAATTCTTCCCTTTCGTGATTAATGTCCCCCACATAGTTCAATGGTCTCGTTTCGGAAAGGCAAGGGCACTACTCTTCCCCCAGGAGACCGAGGGAAAAATACTTTTCGACCGACGCCGGATTCTATTTCAGCCCCAGAGAAACCCGGCTTTAGTTTCTCTTCCGATGACTTCTGACAGCTTCACGATGATTGGGACAGAGAGAAGAAATACAGTTGGTTTAATTTTTTAAGATTTGAAATGAATGTTTTTCGTGTCTGCTCTTGATCACTTTGTGTCCATGAGGATTGAACATCGAAAAAGATAAAGAATAAGGCTGAATATCCTACAAGACAAAATTCAATATAAGCCTAAAAGATAAAATATATATATGTCTTTTCTTTTGTTCCACAACTTTTATTAGAGGTAAGATTTTAAGCCCTTCTTTTCATACTTTGTTTAAAAGACTGTTTTTAATTTCTTCTTTCTGGATAAATGTTTTTCTTTCCAATGCATTCCGGAATGGGTTCAGGCCTCAGAGGATATTAAATTCAGACCTTAGAGTCTTTTTCCTCTATAGAAAACCTATTCTGGTTTTGAATCTGCATGGATGAATGGCCTCTGATGAAGTCATCCACCAGATTCTTACTTCTTGTCGTTGTCAGCTATTATTTTTGTAAAATTCCCTTTATTAGCATTTTTATTTATTTTGTGTCCATGAGTTATTATTCTTTTGATATTTTTTCGCCGGAATTGTGTTGAGTAATCTATAAATACAGAGTCTTAAGTTTAGAAAAGACAAATATAACTCAGTATTACTTTTAGAGACTTAACTGAGCATTTTAGCAGAAAATTAAAATTTCATTATTAAGTAAAGAGTGGTTTTACGCGCATTTTATTTAACTTGACTTGCTTTATGTTTGCAAAGAGGGGGATTTTGCAATAAATTTTTCTTTCACTTCCTGATGTCCTAGAGTTTTTAAATTTTGCACAGTTTTGTGTTTTTGTACAGATTTGTACAGTTGTGTTGAGTAATCTATAAATACCGAGTCTTACGTATAGAAACTACAAATATAAATCGGTATTACTTTTAAAGACTTAACTGAGCACTTTAGTAAAAAATTAAATTTCATTAATATGTAAAGTGGTTTCATGCGCATTTTATTTAACTTAGCTTGTTTTATGTTTGCAAAGAGGGGTTTTTTAATTAAATTTTCTTTCACTTCCTGATGTACTAGAGCAGCGGTTCCCAACTTGTGGGACGCGGACCCCTTGTGGACCGCTGATAGTTAATTGGTGTGCCGCGGACCCCTTGTGGGTCGTGGATAGTTTATTGGTGGGCCACGGATCCCTTGTGGGCCGCTGATAGTTTATTGGTGGCACGCGGACCCCTTGTGGGTCGTGGATAGTTTATTGGTGGGAAGCAGACCCCTTGTGGGCGATGGATAGTTTATTGGTGGGCCGCGGAATGCTTGTCACGAGTTAAAGTCAGGGTTGAAGATAGTGAAAGTACCATCAAATGAAGAAGACTTGTTACTTGAACTATCATGAGATCAGACTCTAAAATCGTTTTTTTTTCAATAATATCATTAGTCCCATTGTGTATAAGTGTTCGGCAACAGTATCCAGCAACTACCAAACTTGCACTGAGACATTTGATGGGTTCTCGACCACTTATCTGTGTGAGCGTGCTTTCAGAACTTTAGATTTTTTCCATAGATATTTTTTGAGATTTTCATAATTACAGAAACAAATTGAATGTAGAAAGTGACTTCAGGCTGAAACTGTCAAGTTTTAATCCAGATATTAACTCTCACGTGGAGGACAAACAAGATTATCCTTTGAGTTTTTTTTTTTTTATTTTGAATCATAACTGCTTTCTCTTGAGTTTTCTTACATTGTGACTGCTAATTAATAACAATTCATTTTGCTTTGAAAACAGTACACTTCTAATCCTTTTACAATAAGCTTTTCTAATTATTGAGATATCCGTGCTTATAATATATCTATACTTATAAAAGGCAATGTTGTGTGTATGTGTGTGTGTGTCTGCGATGTTTAGACGAAGCTATCATACTTACAGCCATGAAATTTGGTGCACAGGTAGTTGTAATGCTGACTGAATGCACCTAGAAGCCAGAATTTTTAAATTTAATCTAGAAATTTTTTATTTAATATTTTGTGTGGTTTTGGATGATTTTTCGCACTCATTTCTCAATAGTATCACTTCGAATAATTGTACGAAAAAAAGTTACACCATCGGAGAGAACAATCAATTTCCTTTCAAATGAAGTTTATTTCGTACGTCTAATGAAATTTACTGTATTTTGAGAAATTTTTGAAAAATAGTCATTTTTATAGTAATTTTTAATAAGGATTTCTTCAAATTATCGCATCTGATGTTCTAACATCTCTATAGATTTTTTTTTCAGCTTATAACTGGAACGTTTCTGCCAGATTTAAAACAAGAACGGTTAAAATATTTTTTTCAAATTAATTTTTCCCTGATCAGCTCAAACAGTTTTTTTGCTAGCGAAATTTAACAGCGAAAGTTTCTCCGGACGAGTGACCTTCCTCGTGGCAGGTGACGTCATATGCTTTCATTCCCAGCATGCATTTCTACAATCCTATGTGTATCTTCTGTTTTGATTTTGTTTTCAAAACTTTTTCGTCTTTTTGTGGACATTCTTTTTTCCCATTTTACTGAAGTCCTGATTCCACAGGCAATGTCGTACGCGTACTGCTAGTATATAATATGTGTTTGTATTTTTTGCTCGTATATTTAGTTAGTGGTCCTCAAAATATTTTTTTACACAATAAGTGATCCTCACAACCAAGAAGGTTAGGAACCACTGTACTAGAGCTTTTAAATTTTGAACAATTGCATGTTTTTGTACAAATTTTTTCAGGAAAAAACTGTTTTAATATTTTCAGAATTTAATTATCGACGAATCTATTAATTTTAATTTATTTTTGATTCCATTCGAGAGGCGCCATCTGGTGACGAATATGAGAATTGATCGATTTCAAGATTCCACAATGTTTATGATAATGAATTATGTAATATATTAAAGACTAAACAGTAGAAATGATTAAAAATGAAAATGTTTGAATAAACGCTCTTATTAACGTATTAAAATGTCGAAAAGTGTTTTTTTTTTTTTAAATATGGAGGTTAAAAGAAAATCGTAAAAGCAAGGGCTCCTAAAACAGTATTGTTAGGAAATTAAGCCACAATGATTATCGCAAAAAATATGTCCTAAACATATTAAAAATATATTATAAATGTTATTAAAATTTCAATAATTTATAATTTTTTTATCAGTGCCGCAAGCTTCTACGATTTTATTTTGACCTCAATATTTTTCATAACATATATTTTCTGTTTCTTAGCTCGCTGATAAAAGTGTATATTAAACAACTTTTCTGTTTATATTGTTATGATGATAATTTTTAAAAAAAATCAGTTTTATTTCCATGGATTCTCACTTGAATCAATACCACTTCACATTCCCGAAACTGACTGTTTTATCACATTATGTAGCAGCAGAAAAAGAAGAAAAAAAACAGTTAATCCGAATGAAGTATTTTACTTTGAAGTATTTTTGAGGAACTTTACAGTTTGGTGACGCAAAAGTGTAAGTTTTTTTTTCTTTGGTTATTGAGTTTTAAAGATTTATTTTTCTTTTATTTCGATAAGATAAATTTTGTATATAATTTAACTTTTTAATCCAGAGGTGACTTTTTTCCTCTAGCTCCTTCGAAACCCTGCTATTTTGGGAGGTTAAGACATGAATTGGACTCTCCCAACCTGCGTGGTCATTTACCCCATCACCCCACCCCCATTAATCTTCCCTTAAGGCGCACGGAAACGGGCTGTGGTGGCAAGGATAATTGGAACCTCTACCGCGCTTATCTCCTAAGCGATCTCAGAAACTCCCCTCCCTTCTAATGAAGCCAATCGCCTCAGACCGGCCTTCTTCCCTGTTAAAGGGAAATTTTTAGATCGCCCCGGACCGCCTCGCTCGGTATGAGAGGGTTAAAACTTTCGTTTATTTTGTGACAAAGAACAATATTTCAAAAGTTTTTCTGTTACTGTACAATGGTTACATGTTTGAACCTTACTGAACAAGAACAAGAAAAAACGACTTTATTTATAGGATTTGGGGAACTGTAACTTACCGTCATATGTTGATAGCGGAAAATGAATAATTAAATTTAATAAAAACATAATTTATAAACTCACTTTTATTAATGTTCTATAAATTAGACTTTTTATTCCTTTTTTTTATTTTTTAGCCACCAGCTCATAATTCGTTATTATAAATATTAATAAATCTTGGCATCAGTTTTCCTATAATTCCCAACCAGGTGACGCCGCTGATGTGGAATCAAAATTAAATTAATACTAATCGATTAACTGTTAATTAAGTTATTGAGTGCACACAAGTGTACAAAATTACAAAATTAAAGCACATCAGGAAAGGAGTGAAAATTAGATTACAAATTTCATGTTCACAAGCAGGAAATAAGTCGCGTAAATAAAAGTGTATACAAATTACAAATTTGACCTTTTATATCATCTTTTTTCATTCTTATTATTATTGTGTTCTTATCGGCGATCTGGAGCGAAGTTTTAACAACTGCGTGTATAACCTTTTTGAATGCTGCATAACTGATGTCCGTTTTCTGAATTACGATAAAAACTATTCTTAATTTACTATAAAATTACCCGTCATGGTATGACGGGTACAAATTGCCTCTTCATTCGAGAGATATCCCGTCAAATTTGACGTGTTTAAATAGATATATATGCTAGAGAAATGTTTAACATTGATTGACAACATATGTTTTATGACAGGAAATATTTTATTTACTTATTATTTATATATTTCTTTATTCAAAAAACCTCTTGGTGAAAAACATCCCTTGTAAAGTATTTTTCGTTGTTTAACAATTTTCCTTGTATTTCAGATGTGTAATCAAAACAAAGCACTTCTCTGCTTGTCACACTTTGCCAAAAAATATTATCACATTATATCATCACGATGGGAATAAATAATCAGATGCATCGTGGCGTCCAAATTATATCACGCGCATGATATACCACTGACGTGATTTACTACTTTCTATTAAAAAACGAAAATTAATTTGAAATATGATTAATGTAATTTAAAATTTCTCGGGAACTATTGATCATAGCGAGATAAATTTTATATCAATGGAGAGCAAATTTTATTCACTATTTTAGAGCTTTTAAATTTAAAATTGGAACGAAGATTACTTTTTAAATTTAAAATTACTGAAATTTAGGTGCTCTAACAATAAAATAATGCTGTATAACGTCTCGCAGCGCTATGGTTCAAATTTTATTATTGGTGACGTCAGAGCGTTACCGGATCAGTGAGAGACAGATCTGGGCTATTATATTAGTAACTATAAAATCACCCGTCATAGTATGACGGGTGCAAATTGCCTCTTCATTCGAGAGATCTGGGCTATTATATTAGTAATGTTGCATATATTATTAAAAATACCCATAGATAAATAGTGAAATAAAATGCGACATTTCTGAAGTAAAATTCTAAATTTGTAAATAATAATTCCTTGTTCACATGTCTGAAAAATTAATGTTTTAATTCAAAAGCATTTTCCCTCAAACTTTCAATCTAAAGGAAAATTTAACAGACACTTTTGAATTTCTTCACATAGGAAAATTGTTAAACAACGAAAAATACTTCAAAAATATAGAAAATACTGCTTCTTACTTTTTTTAGGTACACAAGAAATCATATTTTTTTTTCAGAAATCCAAATAAGATTTCTGATGAGCTTTACCTTTAGATCCAATAAATTTAAGACGTGTAATAGTTTCTACAGTTTTAAGCTTTTCCTCCAATAGTTTTTTGTGAGAGCGGATAAGACATGAACCAGCTGATTATAGTTACATTAAGTCCAGAATAATATAACTTTTGCATCGATCTGTTGACATTTTCACTTACACTAGTATTCAGTTTAACCCTGTCACACCGAGCGCAGTGGTCCCGGGTGGTCTAAAAATTTCCCTCTAACAGCGAAGAAGGACGGTCTGAGGCGGTTGGCTTCTTTTGAGGGGAGGTGAGGTTTTGAGATCGCTTAGGAGATAAACGAGGTAGAGGGTCCAATTATCCTCGCCAACCACATCTCATTTACATGTGCCTTAAGGGAAGGTTATAGCAGGTGGTGGTGTGGTAGAGTAAATGACCACCCAGGTTGGGAGAGTCCAATTCATGTCGCTTTCTCCCAAAATTTCTCGGTTTCAAAGGGGCTAGAAGAAGAATGTCGCCTCGGGATTAAAGAGTTAAAAGTCTTGCACCCGCAAAATTCTCCATTTTAGAAATATAGAATGTTCTTGAATACACTTGCACCCTGACTAAAACTTAAATACCGAGACAACATTATTTTTCTGTTCTTAATGCGATCACTCAATTGAACAAATAAACCTAGCGCGAGGACGCGCAAGGGGGTGTTTCACACCCCTTATGATTTTCAATACAAAAACCAGCGGGAGTGTTCTCCCCTAAACGTTCTCGTATACTTCCCCAAAAAGGTGCAGTTTCCCCTTCCCCCGCGTGGCTAAAAAAATTCGAACCTACTGTTACCCAGAATCCAACGACTATCAGAAGGTTTTTCATTATAGTGATTGAAAAATATCTAGGCAAAGAATCAAATTCAAAGAGATGTGTACCGATTTTCCGCTCTTGCCGGCTCAAGGACAAACTGACTTGCTTCCAGTACGCATGCGCGTGGATATCGGATTCTTTTAGAAAGTAAATTATACAGACCGACAGACAGTCAACTCTTTGACGGATTTGGCCCAAAATTTGATACGGACCTACATTCATGACGATAAAACCGTGCACCAAATTTTATCCATCTAGCTACACAAGTTTTTGAGTTATAGTGTTCTCATGACCGCGGACGCACAAACTGACAGACTTCCCGTAGACGGATTTTGTCCAGAATTTGAAAGAAACCTTCAAATTATGTGTCAAGTTCACATACCAAATTTCATCCCCGTAGCTCTAATAGTTTTCGAGTTATCGTGTTTACAGACATACAGACACACAGACAGACATAATTCCAAAATTGTGTTTTTCGGACTGATTGAGGTCTAAAACGTGAAGATTCGTCGAAATCTCGAGTTCGAATTTTTTGACGGTTACAATACTTTCTCTTTGTATACTTGGTATACGAGAGAGTAATGAAAGAATTTTTCTTGAAACACGTTATGCCTGTTGAATGTGACCTTAAAGCGGTTTTCGGTTAACCGGTTATTTTTCACCTCCGGTTTTAACCTGGCGGTTAAAACTGCTCAAAATAACCGGTTTTCTGTATTTTTAAAAAAGAAACAACGTTTGTAGATAAAATTTCTTATCAATAATAATATGCAATTAGTAAGTATTATTACAATAACTAATTAATGTAATAAATAATGATTATAAATAAGTGAGAAATACAATATGTAATAATAATAAATGAGTAATTGTTACAATAAGCAAGTATTATAGAGGAAATTTCTTATTAACATTGTTTTCAGAAGAAATTAATTCACTGGCCAATATTTATCACCTAATCTGCTCATAAAGACTCTTTCAGCAATGTGTTGATCCGTGAGTCGACACCTCTCATCGGAAACAACATCATTCAACGGAGATACTAATCTTTCGGAAGCCACAGAAGTTTCTACTAAACAAAAATATTTTTGGCTACAAAAAACAGACGCCGTTTGCAGACAAATTCTTTTATTAGTATTGTTTTTGCAGGAAATCAATCCATTGGCCAATATTTATCTGTTCATAACGACTCTTTCAGTAATCCGCCAACCAACAGCCGCCTCGAAGGAAGTTTTTGTCGGTGATTGGCCTAAGATAATGAAATTCAAAGCTTTGTAATTAGGTAAATTTTAGTCTAGTCGAACTTAAAATCGAGCCTATCTTCCGACCCGGTTTTTTAACCGGTTATTAGATTTTAAAAAAATAACCGGTTAAAACCGGGACAAAAAAATACCCGAAAAAACTGGTTAACAGAAACAAAAAAAAAAGTTTTTTCGTTTAAACCGGTAGGTTTTTCCCATCGTTACTCATTTCAACTAAAGGGAAGTCAATATTTTGCACATTTTACGTGCCGTGGGGTGTCGACACCCCTTTGTGCGTCCTCGTGTTTTAAAGGGTTAAACATCAAGCATCAAAGTGTAGGTATAAAAATAAAGTAAAATGTCGACAACAATTATGATAAATTTTAAAATATTTGATCTATACTTTTCTGTTTTTTTTCTTCTTGTCATGAGAGGGTTTTTTTTCTCTCCGTAGGTTTTACAAGAATCCCAAAAATGCTGAACCTGAACTGCCATTGTTAGATAGATGACGATTACAGATCAACATCTGTCACAAGTCAACCTCGTTGTTTGACCTTGAGACATAAATCGTACGAAACCCCTTTTATTGAATAAGCGCGGCATTCATTGTTGTTCTTCCACCGACGGCAGATGGTAGGATATCAATAAAATATTTCTTTGTTTTTGACGGTTTCTACAACGTATTGCGATTTTTATCTTGCTTAAAAACGGAAAAAACTGTTGACTTGCTGTCTAAAACAGCTAATTTAATAACAAAAATGACGCAGTTTCACTTTTCGCTTTTTGAACAAATACTTTTATTACTTGCCCTCACTTTTGAGTATTTAAAATAATGAATTAGAATACTAAATAAAAACTACTATTCTTCTTCCTATAATGAAAATCGCCGTATTAATAGATTAATACGGGTTTCTGCTCATCTCAGTGTTATAGAAAGTCCTTAAATCTAAATGACGTTCATTTTAAATACCATCTGCCACATTCTTATTCGCCATGATTACAATTTCGATCGTATCTCTTATGCATAATTTGATATTCATGGTTCCCTTAACAAAGTACTTTTAAACTTCAAATTGTGATATACATTTAATTCATGTTCTTTCAGTAGCATTGCACATGTTCTGTTCATTGTCTATATAACCATATATCAAATGGGACCAAGTAACTGTCCGTGTTATGTAACATCTACTTGCATGTTGGTATTCTTCATCAAAACTATACATTTTAATTTAATATTAAATTGAGCGGCACATTTTACGTCCAGCGGTTTCAACGTTACGGTTTCAAATTCGTTGCAATAATGAAAAGTATTGTTGTAAATTATGCCAAAAAATATATTTAAAAATTCAATAAAATTAAAGAAAAAAATTGTATGTCAACTTAATTGATATCATTAAAATTGTCATTTTTGGCGCTTTCAGATGGTATAAAAATGATTTTTGGACTGTAATATTTTCGCAAGTTATCCAGGAAAAACGCCAAAATGTCGCTTAATTTTTAATTAATTAATTAGAATTCTAATTAAAATTTCAAAAAAGGGCTCCGAGGTGCACATTCCCACCCTCCAAAGTCTGTTTGTGCCAAATTTCATGGCTCTGTTCCAGCTGTCTGGCCTGTAGAGTGCCAACACACACACATTCTCCTATATTATTAGTGAAGATATACTTTCTTGTTTACTGAGGACTCTCTCCATATTTGTGCTGGGAGCTCCAAAATACAAAGGTAGGCGCTACTCTTAATATCAACTTCAGTTGTCACTAACTTTTATTTAATTAGGAAATCAACTTCAGTTTGTTCTGCCCTCAAATATCTCAAATACTTACACAATATGGCATGTCTTATGGTAAGTTGCGTCGTACAATAGGTAATCGAGTAAGCATTTTAGACTAAAACCCATTCAACGATTGTGCACCAAATTTGACAGAAATCTACAATTTCGGTGTCAAGACCACACACCAAATATCATTTATCTGGTTCGTTTCGTTTTTCAGTTATTGCATTCACATATACACAAATAATCAGACCGGCATACAGCCAGTCCCACGACTGATTTGGTGTAAAATCTGCAATTCTGGTGATGAAATTTCACTTATATAACTCATTGTGTTCTGAGTTATCGCGTTCACATACATACGGAAGGACAGAGAGATAGTATGTGCGGATGTCCAAAATTCGATAAGATCTGCAATTTTGTTGTAAAGTACATATACCAAATTTCACTTGTCTGTCTAGTTGCTTTTTTGAGTTACCGTGTTCACACGCAGACAGTTAAAATTCTAAGCGAGCAGAATTGGTCTTCCCTAAACTTTCTCGTAAACTTCCCCAAAAGGAGTCATTTCCACTCCCTGCCCCCCACGCGGATAAAAATTGTGAACTTTCTGTAACTCTGAATGCCACGACTATCCATGAGTTTCCCTCGGCGCGCGCTAATAGCTAAAGGAGGGTATTAGTAGTAGCGCGTGATTACGAAGGTCACGGGTAGCGCCAATACGCAATATGGCCTTTTAAGATAAAGAAAATCGAATATGCAATTTGAATGCCTTTTCTTCAACTGATTGAAACGAAAACTGGACGCAGATCTACAATTAGCGTTAGAAGACCACATGCTAAATTTCAGTCGTTGCTATTAGGAGTGATCGTGTTCAGAAGCATGCAATTATACAGACCGACAGACAGTAAAAGCGTTGACGGATTTGGTCCAAAATTTAATTCGGACCTACGTTCTTGATGATAAAACTATGTACCATATTTTTTCTATCTAGCCACTTAAGCTTTTGTGCTATCGCGTTCATATGAACACGGACAGACAGCCAGACAGACTTCGTCAGAAATTTGATAGAAATCTACAAATTATGTGTAAAGATCACATACCATATTTCATCCTTCTAGCTCAAACCGTTTCGAGTTATCGTATTCACAGACAGACAGACATAATTCCAAAATTGTGTTTTTCGGACTCAAGGAGGTCTAAAACGTGGAGGTTCAACAAAATCTCGAGTTCGAATATTTTGAAGATTACAATACTTTCGCTTTTTGTATATTTCGTATACTAGAAAGTAAATATGTTACTTTGGACTCAAGAAAGTTTAAAATGGAGATTCATCAAAATCTCAAAATCGAATTTTTATAACGTTTATAATATTTCCTGATGTATATTTCTTGTACGTGGAAGTAAAAATATCTAATTTCGTTATCCAAATGCAATTACTCCAGTTCAATAAAAAAGAAGCGACTGTAATCCATCTCATTAATTGCTTCTTTTGATCCAATATATTTGTTATAAAAAGGAAGGGTAAAAAAATCATGTAATTATTTGGAACGTTTGCGGTAATTTTTCTTCACGTTGAAACGGGAATTAAAGTTGTCTCTTCTTGGCATTATAATTTCTCGGCTTTTTCAGAAATGATTAATTAGCGTTCTTAATTACAGCCATTATAGGACTTCGATTTTTTTCTCGTTTTCAGAGTTCGCGCTAGGAGTTTCCATCGAATGCCTTCATGTCAATTTGTCATAAAACTGAAATTTGCTTTGTAAAGAAATAAACTATCACTTTTCAAACTGAAGAACTG